>WWET01002128.1:73728-87940 GCA_011038615.1 Limnodynastes dumerilii
ATTTATATATACACACACACATTTTGTGAATATGTGTATAGCTCCATCAGATTACATAGCACTTTACAATTTTAACAAGCATTATAACAAGACTCGGTCGTAACAAACAGCAGACTGGATGAGTAAGAGAGCCCTCCTCCCAAGCATAGTCTATAGAACACTGGGGTTTGACAGATAAGGAGATTTGCTCATTATCACACAACAGACCAGACAGGCAGTACTGCCCCTAGGGCATTTGAAGAGAGACCAGACCAGCCTCATTCACAGAGCTGTAGCCCTCTGCTAACGTATATTATTCTATGTATGAAATTGACGAGGAGTTGTAGTAGCATGGGTTGGCCAGAACTGCTACTCACGGATAGCGGCTTTGGACGACCCCCAGCACTACTACTTCTTTCTAGCTTCATTTAGCAGCACGCTCCTATTATACTGTACTGTGTACCACCAGTGGTGAGGAGAGCACTGTTTATAAACCACTAACCAGCAGCTGCAGGCAATTGGCATGAGCAGACAGATCAGGTGTTGTTCTGCGCATGCGCCAGGTGAGATGCATTTTTGCCTTGCCACACAATACTGTATCTCATATTGCTTACCCTCCAACATGACCCATTCCATTAGGTACAAAATACTCTGCTCCTCAGTTTCCAACTGTCAGTTACTATGGTAACCACCTTTGTTGAAGAGGCAAATATGTTTTTAAATATAATTCATTTAAACCAGGTGAGTGACAGTTGGAAGCTCAGGAGCGGATTAAATTGTACCTAATGGAATGGGTCATGTTGGAGGGTCTGATATTGGGGTGTGGGTAAGAAAGGCCCTTTTTTAAAAGGGTCGTTTTCTCCCAAATCGATTGCTTCTGCCTCGCAGAGGAGAAGCAATCGATCAACCGAAGAAAGAAAATGGAACGGTGAATGGTTAATATTAATGAAGCCCCGACCATTACCCTAAATCTATCCTAACTCAAACCCTCCCTACCCTGCAGCAGGACCCTAAGACTCCCCTAACTGCAGCCTAACTCTAAGATTCCCTTCCCCGCAGCCTGACCTTTAAACTTCCCATTGACTCCTAACCCTAAAACTCCCCTGTAATACTCTTACGGTGTTTCTGCGGCGGCGATGGTTTACAAATGAATGGGTAAGGCATACTTACCCATTCATTAATAATAATCAATAATTTTCTCAGCAGTGACTGCATCCCCTCATATTGTACCAGACACATTCTTGCATACAATCTAATTTTGGAATAGTTGTCCAGATCTTGGATTAGTAATTCTCCTGTACTTTACTTGAATCTGGTTGAAGGTTAGAAGTTTTGTGGGACTACAACTTCTAACATGCATTGCTGCTTGCAGGCTAGCATCAGTTGGAAAGCAGCAGACACAGCATACACACCAGCCTAGCTGGTACCTGTGAAAGGAGACGGCCCCTCGCGTTCCCTTCCCCTGCCGGTTGGTGCAGTTGGGCGCCGCACAGCATATCACCATGACAGCCCGCTTTGTGTTCCGTACAAGATGGCGACACCCTTGCTCCTCGAAGCAATCTCTCGATGTACGAAACACAATCCGACAGCTCTTATATAAACAGTTTTTTCACAATTCGGATATGCTTAACATATGAAACGACAAATTTTCCGGTACGGATAGAGACCGCCAGTCACGCTGCATAAGATCCGTTCCGCGTTCCGTACAACATGTTGTCACTCAGTCCCTTCGATATTGCTTAACTTCCGTGTTTGCTCACATTCCTCTGCTGTGATTGGTTGGTTTGCGACCAGCTGATGCAGTGGTTTCTCATCAGGCTAGGTTGGCATCATGCCGTATGAGTGGGTGAAAATAAAGGAATGATGGACGCAGGTGAGTTGAGCCTTGGATTGTCAGCTCCTGTGTCTACATGTTTACTCTACGACCCGTGTTATAAAAAATATATTTGAGTACTTGTGGGGTTTTCCATGTGTCACATAGCGTTACCTTCTCTGGTACGTGGCCTGCATATTATGATGGGCCTGTGACTATAGGCAGATGACACGCTTATTGTACACGCTGTTACTATGAGATAAGCATTATTATATTTATTAGAGCAATAATGTGATCTAAACATTATCTGTTACAAGTCATCTGAACTATACAAAGCATAACAAGTCCTTCATATGGCTATAGACTCTTAAACCTTAACACTAGCTAAACTGAACTACCACAAATATACCAGAGCTAGGAATATTTATTTTTTATGTTTTTTCTTGGTGTAAAAAGGAAAGTATAAAGCCAATAATTTACACAGACCTGTATATTTTAATCAGCAAGCCAATATGATAAAAAAAAATACATTGTGCCATCTTTACATAATTGACCATAGTAATGTATGTACATTTTTCCATGATTTATTTTTTGTTTCACTAAAATGAATGTTTTGTATTTTTTTTTCTTATTATGGACTAAATAACATTAGAACCAGTGTCACATGTCTATATATATATATATATATATATATATATATATATAGACAGAAAGAGCAGTTGGGATATGAAATTCACTGCCATGGAAGGTTGTGATGACAGATTCAATTGATATGTTTGAACAGGGTTAGACAAATTTTTAGCTGAATAGAATATCCAGGGTTATGGCCGTTAATTAAAATGAATATATATATATATTATGCATAGAGACTTTGGACTGCTTCTCTAAGCTCTGACTGCATTGTGACACCCTCCCCATTTCATCTCTCCTCTTAAACATCACAAGCCATGAATCCATGACTTAAAGCCTGTCTTGTTGTATGGTGTGTTACTTGTTTTTTATTTTGCTCCATAAAGGTTTTTGAATGCCTACTCTAACTTAAATTTATTCACTAGCAGATTTTCTCACATTTTTCTAAACTCCATTTCAGGACACTATCCTTAAGGAGCTGCTTGTGTTTGTGGATGGAGGGGAACATAATCATTTTCTTTGTAACGTTGCTGCAGGATATTTTAGCCTTAAACTGAATGTATGTTTAACAGAAAATTGCCTCAAACATTTTCAAGAATATGGGAAATAGCATAAATAAATTCTTGTTCTGTTTTGGATCTTATAGCAACACTCACCTATGACACTCTGCGGTTTTCTGATGCCCCAGATTTTCCTGAAACTGCCGAACCAGTCTGGATATTGGGAAAGAAGTACAGTGCTTTGACAGGTACTATAACTGCATTATAAACTTTTTCTGACCAATATTGTATAATTGCTTAATCTGTGCTGTGTCCCATCTCCTATGCAGAAAAAGAGGATCTACTAAAAGACGTCACCTCCAGACTATGGTTTACTTATCGAAGAAACTTCCCAGCAATAGGTATGAGTGAGTGAAAAAACAAGGGTATTACAGAAATATAGTCATTTGACATAACACTGTCTTATATGTAGGTCCTTAAGTTAAAGTTTCCCCTTTTTAGATATATGTAAGAAAATACAAAACAACATAAGATCCCATGCATTCACTAAAGACATTGGACCAGATCCAGAATTAGTACAAGGAGGTGTTTTCTGATCTAGGACTGGAAAATGCTGGCGTTTGGTATTGTATGCATGTGCTAGCAACACATTGCCAGGCTGGATCTGGAATCAGTTCCTGGTACCAATTCTGATGGTGAAGTAAGATAGGGCAGGATGCTGAAGCGCTTTCACTCTTTGGGAGGTATACAAATAATACAGTAAGGACTGGTTTCAGCCCTTATGTCCAATCCAGAATTCCCCATTCTCTCTGCTTTACATGGCGGCAGTGTGGAAATCTTATAGAAGGGTCCTGCAATCGTAACAACCTGTGAACAAGGGGAGTAGCCTCCCTTATCCATATGGGAGTTTGGATTCTGTGGGGACCTTTAAAAGCAGTGGGGCCTGTGTCCAGAATTATGCCAAGGGGGCGATTCTCAATTGCTATGATCTCAAAACACACAATTCTGGTATTGCGGTGCATGTGCAGGCGCCACTGTACCAGAATGGACCAGGATGTAATCACTTCCTCTGTGGGCAGGGATTTAAATTGTACAGTAAAGGTTGGCTTCAGCCCTTACATACGATACGCATTTCTGCCCCCATTTTTCGTGGTGATGGTGCAGGAATTTTTGTAGGTTCCTGGTGGCATTCCTATGTTATAAGTCGGAGCTTCGGCAGCAGCAAAAGTCTGCATCCAGTCCAGTCGTAGCAGACACTTGGATCCTGTCCATTATTATTGCTTTTCATGCTATATTTGTATTATGCCATACATTGCAATAGATGTTAAACTGATAACTCATACCAAGGTTTTTGCATTTCTGCTCAGTTCTACATTCAGTATTAGCTTGCATTACTGTGCTATAAATGATTTCATTACTGCTATGATGTTTATTTTTAAACAACTCTACCAGCGACTCCATGTTGTGCCTTAAAATGTGTTTGCTGTTGTTATAATGAGCAGGGAATCTGTTCTGTCATTATGTTTTCAGGTGGAACTGGGCCAACGTCAGACACTGGCTGGGGATGCATGCTGCGTTGTGGGCAGATGATTTTTGCTCAGGCTATTCTATGTAGGCATATAGGACGAGGTAAGCTACCACTGGCCTAGTTATCCTATCATATTCTTATTCACTCTCCTCTCTCTGAGCTTTGTGTAACTGAATCCCTAGTGCGACAACTAGCTTTTGACAGATAGATTTACATGGCACTCTTGCTTTAGTTACAGATGTATATACAGTATTATCCACAGAGTTTTCATTTCCTAATGTGTTTCTATTATGCCTTTGGTGGGAAAGCAAAGAGCAGCTGAAAGGCGGTTCTGACCTTCCTTATGAATACATTTTGTGAATCCTTGTTAATTACCAGTTAGTTGTACTATTAATAGTACTGCCTGAACCTCTGCAGCTGTGCCAACTTTACCACAGCAGGAGTCATAAATTATTTTACTCATTCCCTTATTGTTTCACTATATCTGATCTCGTCAATTACTGCACTTTTATTCCAGAATGGAGATGGGACAAACAGAAACCACAGGGCAAATACCTCAGCATCCTGACAGCCTTTCTAGACAAGAAGGATAGTTACTACTCTATACATCAGATTGGTGAGAGACCTTGGTGTGTGCGTGAGATTGATGTGTACTAAATATTCAAAGGAAGAGATGGGAATGGAATCCTGTTTTGACTATGAAATAATACACAAGGAAAACATGATGTATTTGATTTTTTCTTGAAATAAAAGCAACCCTGTTAACATGAAATTCATGCATCACAACGGTATAATCTTGTGCATGGCCTTCTAAATATACAAATAATTATATATTTTAATTTACATGAAGATGTCCCAGCCAGTTAAATAAAACATTTGATGCCTCGTGTAATTTACTTCAATTGACTGAGTGAAATAGATTTGTCTTCCTGTGTAATTGTGTACCTGTTTCATTAAATGTATGCTTATTGTTACAGCCCAAATGGGAGTGGGTGAAGGGAAATACATTGGACAGTGGTATGGACCAAATACAGTGGCACAGGTGTTGAGGTATGACAGAGCACTTTTCCTCTTAGTTACATATGGACCAAATTTTGGCCATCTCTTAGTTATCTTATTCTTTTGCTGTAGGAAATTAGCGGCTTTTGATATGTGGAGCTCAATGGTCGTTCACATAGCTATGGATAATACAGTAGTGACAGATGAGATAAGTGAGTACGGAGGGGGGGGCATTACATATTTGAGCAATGTGACATGACATTTATCACAAATCTCTGGAGACTTCCGTGAAACCACACAGCCAATCAAATTGCAAATGTACAAAGCTTTAAAAATGTTTGTTGACCTTTCATCAAGCTTTTAGGTTATAATAATTTTGTGCACAGTGTTAGTTGGATGCACACTTTTAAGTAAATATTTCAACAAACTAAGCACAGAAATTGCTGAATACAAATAACGTATCCCAAATGTAAATCTTGGGGCCTAGCTTTCAAAATTCCAAACGTGCTGAAATGCCAGAGTACATGTGTTACAGTTGTTTGTATCCTAACTGACACTGACCTACTGCTTTGTGCAGGAAGGCTCTGCCGAACAGGAAGCATTGAGGCTGGTTCACTATGTAATGGTCATGCTGGTGCCTCTGATTCAGACATGCTCTGGAAGCCTCTTGTATTACTCATACCACTAAGGCTGGGGCTGAGTGAGATTAATGAGGCATATATTCAAACACTGAAGGTATTTATATATCATTTTTTTTCTTAACTATGCATTTGCATTAAAGTAATATAAAATGTCTTTGTAACTAGCCCATGGGTATTATATCTTTATTGAAGCTATGCAATCACCTATTCTCAATTGCCATTTTTCTGTATATTGTACAGCACTGCTTCATGCTGCCACAGTCCTTAGGCGTTATTGGTGGCCGGCCCAACAGTGCACATTACTTCATAGGATATGTGGGTAAGTACAGATACCTTGCTATATGGTATCTGGGACAATTGAGAATTGAGCATATTGGATAGATGTTTGTGATTTCTTGCAGTGCATACATTGAAATAGATTGTAAGCTGTAAAAGTTACCCTTTACTACTACAGTTAAGCAGAGTAGCTATATTGCCTACATTTTTCATAAACACAACATATTTAACACAGGCAAGTTTTCTCTATCTCTTTCTATTTTCCCCTGAATTCCACATCACAAGGAATAACGTGTGACCCACGTTCAGAACTCCCTTCTTCTAATGTCCTTGCTTTATAACCACAGATATAGCTAGAATTCTGTGCTTCCAAACTTAGAGGGATTCTTTATAATAAGCTTGCAGGCACCACACTTTTTAATAAGAAATCAGTCACCTAGAGAATGTGTGCACAAGGAAGAAATAGACTACAATTGTTGGAAGTGACATAAGGATAAGGTTGATGGACAGGGCTACCAGGTGGAAGCGGGGAAGTAGGAGGGAAGAGACAGAGTTGCCAGGTTAGCAAGCGTAAGAGTGAGGGACGGGAAAAAGGCTTGAAATACAGCCAGTGTGTATAGAACTAATGGGCCATATCCAAACCTAAGAAACTTCTGCTTCTAAGGTGCGTATATTTAGGAAATGACCTACTACGCACGGAGTAGTTTAGTTAGAAAGATGCGGCCTTAAGCTGCCTCTGGGAGTGATTAGGTAGAATTGGGAGGGGGAAGGGATTTAAATTAGGCGGAGAGAGGCAATGTCCGTGCGGAATTTCCTTCTTAAGATAGCTCTATGGTACTCATAAGCGCCATAAGGTACCTAAAAACGGGTGGGTTAGGGGCAGGACGGTGAGTTAGGTGCGGATCAACTGGGGTAAAGATGTCATTACGGCCGGCATCGTAGCTTACATGTCCAGATTCCTACCTTAAGTTTTACGATCACGTATGCGGCCGCATAACTGATCGTAATGGGCCATCCCCCGCCCCGTCCCCTCGTTTACATCTATATTTCCGCCTTGATGGTGGAGATACGTCAATCGTAAATGAGGGGACAGCCCTTCTCCCGTAACCAGCAGCGTGCGTAACAAACGTTACGTAGGCCGTCCCATACGACGGCGTAAGAAGGTTGAGCACATGCGCACTTCCTTCTTAACTGTGAAATTAAGTACGCGCTGTCTCGCGTGCCTGAGGATCTGGGCCAATGTCTTTATCACAGAACAATGCGCGATATAACACACCAGAAAATAGCGGGGGCAGGATGGGAAGTGTTCTAGGTGCTTAGCTTCAGCTCTCATTCTTTGTGCAATACTCGTCAATACTCTGACAGAAAACCCCAGCAGCCGGCTGTGAAAGGTTTCTGCATGTCGTATGGTACACACATAGGTAATAGTTAATAAAGTGTTTGACCAGAAAATGGTAAAGCAACGCCCATGTTTGAAATGGATGTGAGTTTCTATATGATAAGTATCCTTGTAGTATTACCGGTTTATGTAACTGTAATGACATTATTAATCTCTGGCACAGGAGATGAGCTAATCTACCTCGATCCCCACACTACACAGCCAGCGGTGGAGCCCAGTGACGATGGTAGTGTAGTAGATGAGAGCTTCCACTGTCAGCATCCTCCATGTCGCATGCATGTGTCTGAGATAGACCCTTCCATTGCTGTGGTGAGTGTATCTCTGAGCTTTGGATAAGGAAATAAACAATCTACTGAGTGCTGATTAAATCCATCCATTTCCTTATTGCAGGGTTTCTTATGTAGCTGTGAGCAAGATTTTGATGAGTGGTGTCAACACATTAGAAAGGTTAGTATCTGCTGGACAGATCAGGCAGTAAAAATACAAATAGTACAAATGTAATGTATAAATAATATGAATAAAAAAAATCAAAGTTTTATTAAATTCCTCAATATTATATGATGCAACCTAATTAGAGCACTTCTCATATCTCTCCTTATTTTTCAGATTTCTCTAACTGGAGGAGCTTTGCCTATGTTTGAGGTGGTGGATCACTTACCCCTCCATTTATCTAATCCTGATGTACTCAACCTTACACCAGGTACAGACAGTCCTATCCCTGTTCTTGTTACTTACTTTAGCTGGCTCCAAATTCTGGACCAGATCCAGACTGTGGGAGTCTCCCACCTCCCCCCCTCACCTTTCTTGGGAAATGGCATTGTATGGAACTTAGGCCCGTATTCTGAGCACCAGACGTATAACATATGTCTAGTGTTTAGGGATTTTTACTACTGTGCATGCGTAGTAATTTTTTATGGTAATCTATGTATCCTTTTCTTGCGTAGATTGCGTAAATGCAGTCTGAAAGACCACATTTACGCAATCTACGTAAGAAAAAAATATGTAGATTACGGTAAAAACTTACTACGGATGCGCAGTAGTTAAAAATCACTAAACACCGGACGTATATGTTATACGTTCGGTGCTCTGAATATGGGCCTAAGTTCTGTATGATGCTAGGTACGCTAGTATCTCCAGTCAAATCAAGCCACTTATGCATCTTGCATGTGTAAATGGCTTGACGTACCTAACTCTGGATCATTATATAGTGTGGAAATGGACAGATGTGTTAGAACACATAAAACAATCCAAAAAGGCTTCTGCTAATAGAGTGATTGGAAAGTCCCATATCATCTGACTGTAGGATTTCCTGATTCTTTTAAAGGGCAGGGAGAGTCCAGTGTATGGCCACTATGTGAGCTCCCTGGCTACTGCAGTGTTCTATTGGCTGACAGGGAGATTACATGCTGTGTGGCAGCCAGCTTTAGACATGATGGGGCTGATTCACAGTTTGGGAGTAAGGGTAAAAAAAATAAGGTGAAAGTGAAGAGGTCAGATATACCATCTTGCTAAGTAAGGGGTGCTAATTAATATAAAATCTTTTAAATGCAGGGAAATAAATTACTTTTGCACACTGAACTCAAATACTGCATAGCTTTGTTTATTCTATAAAAGAGTTGAGCTAAGACATTGAACTCTTAAATATAATTTTGCTTTCACAATTTAAAATTGCCTCCCCTTGCAGCTATACATGGTACTGCTCAGGTCTACACTTGCATCTAAAATAAGTGAATCAGCCCTGATATCTTTTATTCCTTACTTTAGGCACTTTGACGTTTTGCTAAATAGCTCTAGACATCTTCAAGTATACAGGGAAAAAAATGCTATTCCGCTTATACAAAGTCTTGGCAGTGTAATGTATTTACAGTAATCATGTAATGAAACAGTAAGTGAATGCAGTAACTACTGGCAATTAGGAAACTTAAGTGTCTCGTATGTAAGAAAACACTTGTTGTACACGCATATTCTTTACTTCTCTACGTCAAACTTGAAAAAGGACCATTGTAAGTGATAATCATGTTTTTGTTAGATTCCTCGGATGCTGACCGCCTCGACAGATTTTTCGATTCTGAAGATGAAGAATTTGAGATTTTATCCTTTTGATGATTATGGCAGTGGATAAGGAAAATTGTAATTTACCACAGCAAGATGAAGGCACCTGCTTCTTCATGGCACAGAAATGGAAGATTCATGGATTTTGTATATTTATGGGGAAAAGGACTATTACATTCACAAAGCCCTGATATGAAGAACTGGTCAGATACTGCAACCTATGTTTTGATTGCAGTGCCTACTTCTGGGATACCTAAACATGTCCATGTTTTAATATAAAGCAATGCTTTGGGTCTTTCACATTCCTTGTGCAGGAAAAGAGTTCTGAGAAACCCCATCTAGCTATAAAAATGTGGCCTGCCCTGTCAGTAAGGATTAATACATGAGCAACATGGCTGGCCAGAAAGCAGAGCATATGTCTCTCCTGCTATTCTGGGATTTAAAACAAAAAAAAAAAGTGTCTTTTAAATGCCTTCAGTGAAAAAAAAAAGTTCTCTTTCTTTTAGGGCAAATATTTACATTGATTGTCTGATCTGCTTGGACGTGTGTATTGGTCTGTTATTCCCGCTATGATCAGTGAGAAGGGAAGTGTATCGCTTGCCCGTATAGGGCGGATGTGGCTATTTTGTTGGCTGAACCATTATGCCTGCTGCCTCTTGAGAAGTCATTAGTTCCTACAGAACTGAGAAGCTGCGTTACCATGAATACAGGTTCTGCAGAACAAATGTCTGCCTCCACTGTGTGTAGGCAATAGAGATAATATAAATGTTGTGCTTTAAACCCCTTAATTTTACTGAAAACATCATAAGGTGGCTAAACTACATTGGCTATTTGTTGTCATTTACAGTTTTTAATGTATTGATAGTGGTGGACAGTTACATATGTAAAAATAAGGACCATGCTTTGAAAGGCTAGTTTAATAGTGTGTAGCCTGAGACATGGAGTACTGTACAATACTTCTATGTAATACAATGTTACCAGTACTGGTTTCAATTTACATGAATCTGCTTCTCACATTTAATACTTTTCACTAGCTTGTCTTCAAAATCTAATAAAATGGTGCCACATAAACATTGTTGCTAAATTATAATTTAAATTAAGAAAAAAAATGAATATTCAAACATGCATCTTCTCAGAGGTTTGGAATTTTTTCTAAGATAATTACATTAGTCACTTAACCTTAAGAATGATGTTTAAGTTTCTGTAAAATACAGAACTTCATAACAAAACAACCATGCTATGTTGGCAAGTATCCAAGAACCTTGTTATTAGGGTTGATGTGAATCAGCATCTGTGTATAACACCTTTTCTGCCTGTCTGTGGCGGAAATTGATGTATTACACACCAGTTCTATGTCAAAGCTGCTAGATGAATATCACCTTTTTATTAATGCATGGGATGAAATACTTAGAAAAGACCCTGTTAAAATATGATCCAGAATGGTACCTTGGCTAAAGAAGGGACACTTGTACCTTAAAGTCTTAATTTGTATTAGTTCAGAAATATATTGCATATAGTGGATCACTTATACCCCGTTCACATTAAGGTCTATGCATACAACATCAAGTACTATTAAGCAAAAAAAAAAGTACCATAGAAGCCTTTATTTCTTAAAACTGGTGTTTTATTGCATATAGTGGATCACTTAGTAACTTTCACAGCCAAGGTCTATGCATACAACATCAAGTACTATTAAGCAAAAAAAAAAGTACCATAGAAGCCTTTATTTCTTAAAACTGGTGTTTACAAGGCAAGTCTTTAAGCAGGATTGACTAGAACAGCGCAACATTTTTTGGGTGTATACCAGTTACCCATTATGGAATCAGGTCAAGGCCATTCTATCCTCATTCCCCTCTCCTTAAATCCTTTCCTCTACCCTTCAGTCAGTCAACTTCTTAGCTCATCCACATATTTTCTCAACCCATATTCCCTCCCTCCTGTATATTCATATTTAAATCCTCCTCATGCAGATATTAAGGGAAAAAAGTATACACCAGCGCTATGGACAATTGTATTCAATGAAAACATATAATGATCAAAATGGCTGAAATGACCTACATAGAAAGTGATGGGTACTTTTAAAAAGTGACTGTGTAATATACAGTGACAAATAACTAAACGACATATCAAAACATAAGAACTTTGGCTGCCATAGTCATGTAACCTCACTAGTGCACATGCAGCTAGGGATAGATCAATATTCAGGGAATTGTACATAGCGCTGGCTTATACTTTTTCCTTTTGCATCTTCAGTATTACGGGGTTACCCAGATTACCAGCTGCTCGTACAATATTAAAACAATACTAAAGTGGAAAGCGCCATTGTCCTTGGTGATATTTACTATAAATATATGTTATATATAAATCATAACTGATTGCAAGCAGAGGTCCATCTACACAATGAGAGCACAGCAGCCCTATTCCTATAGCCACCTCTAGAACGAAGACTCATGGGATAACTGCAAGTGCAGACCTGAGAAACTATCCAGACAAGAACCCACTTTCCACTGTCCAAACAAGAATTGTGAGGAATAGTTTACAGAACTGCTCTACATTGTAGTCTTTAAGCAAAACAACTCTGGTCATTATTATTACTACAATGATTTACAGATTTAATGGCTTCTGATTTGAAGAGCACAACAGAAAGAAAAACTAATGAAAGATGTTACAGCACACATTTGGAATACACGACATAAGGCAGATCAGTAATAAACATGTTTATTTAAAACATACTTCCAATGTGGAATTAGGTTTACATTAAATGTTTCCTGTGCAATGGCCATCCAGATAGATTTATATACAGTATATCCAATATGCACCTGTAAATTACATATACATTACATAAATTAAAAACATCATCTAGTAATACAATATAAAGGGTTACCAATATACACCCCTTACTTACCATTAAAAATGTGATATATTATATCAAGGCTATATAGATATATAATAAAAAAATCTTTGTTCTGGCAAGCAGTAGAAGATGCTCTCTTGCATATTTGAAACAATAGAACCCACAAGACATCCGGGTTTGGTTCCCAGTACCACAGACAGCACTTTGGAGTTTTATTTTATTTATATCCACATTTGTTTAAAGTTTCACAGGTACATTAAAATAAAGGGACAAAAACAGAAATTAAAAACACGATTACCAATAAAAACTATTTCATAAACAAAATACAATATGTATTTTTGTTTTAAAAGTATTAGTCATTTGCCAGCAAGGCACAATTTCTACAGGAGTTCAAGGATTTAGATGACGAGATTATCTTCAGACCACAGCTTCCCGATGGGCTGATCCTTTGCATCCTGCATGATACTTTCACTCAGCTGTCTGATTGTATTGTGAACATCATCAACACTCTGTGCTGCATCTATAACCTGATTGTAAATACAAAGTATCAATAAGGGGAGGCTCACTCATAATATATTCACATTATTAAATGCTTGCAGTTGTGTAGAAATGAAACAAGTTTTTGTTTATCCACAAGAAGCAAATCAACAAAATGTGGCAATATTATGCCATGTGCACCAACCATTATACAATATAAGTTGGCAGGATGAATAAACAAGAAAGACAAGCAAATAAAGTTTCCTTTTATAATCTTTTTCCCACTAAGGCTGTAATAATACATTGATTAACCCCTCAGCTGAGCAAGATCAGAGTGCAGACATTATAAGCAGCCATGTCCTACTCCAGGGGTCTGTGTAATTGCCCAAGCTGTCCAACATAACTATAA
Organism: Limnodynastes dumerilii; assembly: GCA_011038615.1. Classification (NCBI taxonomy): domain Eukaryota; kingdom Metazoa; phylum Chordata; class Amphibia; order Anura; family Limnodynastidae; genus Limnodynastes; species Limnodynastes dumerilii. The sequence goes on from WWET01002128.1 coordinate 87,286, forward strand.
CTGGGCTGTCATGACATTAACAGTAATAAGATGTACAAAATCAATGACAGGGTGGATAGCAATACTAGCACCCAAAAAAGCTATACTTTTAAGACCTTTCCCAAATCTGTTACCTTTCAGTGACACTGTCTACAAGGCACAGAGAGATCCATTCACACTCTATATATGCTGCCGATACTGCCCTAGAAAGGACTCTAATGATATAGGAATAATCACTTTTCAGCACTCTCTAGAAATAGAGCCCCTGACACATTCCTAGTAGTATGCAACTGCTGTTGACTTGAAACAGTTTCAATACAAAAATAGGTCATGAGCGCCCATGATTTGGAAGCCTTGACACTTTTCCTCTACATTAAACTCTTTGCCTAACACAAATAGGTATGCATACTCGATCCCAAGGTTGTATCCTTGCTTTCCATGTTAAGCAGGACTGCAAAACCCCCACGAGCAGCACATCAGACAATCATTCTTTCCATGTCGTATGTCTGAAGCTAGCAACCAGCATCCCTGAGGAAGCCATCCCCACCTCAGTCAGCATATGCATAAACATAGACTCAAGTATCCTGGAACAAAATGAACAGCCCCTCTACTGGCACAGAAATGAAGACTGCCTCTTGACTCATAGGAGTCAAAAACGGTAAGATATGATATATAT
>WWET01002128.1:93410-106900 GCA_011038615.1 Limnodynastes dumerilii
GCATAACCTCAACTATGAATAGCATTATTCCACTTACACATGCTCCCAGCGGTTGGCAGAAAACAGCAGGTGAACGGTGTGATCTTCAAGCTCACTTTTTTTTTCAAGATAGGAGCCAATTAGACGTCCAATTTCAGTTGTTCTTTCTACCAGAAAACAAGATATAAGAATGTAATAAATTAGGCTCAATATTAAGCGAACAAAATTTTGTCATTTGTTTTAAAAAATCTTGAGCATGTTTGACGTTAAAACATTTGCCGTCTGATTATAGCATGTTTTACGATCACAAGAAATCCACTACACAAATATCAAAAATGTATTTAAGTCAAGGCAAGCATATCCTGTAACACTTTATATATCAAGCACTCACCCCTACCCTCTGACACTTTATTTATAGTATATCATGTATTCCTTTTTCAAGTTTTACAGTGTACAAAAAAAAAACCCCAAAACAATACAATGGTAACAGCAGGGCCTACCACGCAGCAGGCTGGGCCTGTGTGCAAATCACTAAAGTGGTATATGAAGTCGATGCCAGAGATTCAAAACATGGGCCAGATCCAGAAGTCTGCTGCAATTGTAAGTGCTCCACAGCAGCGGAATTCCAATAGTGAGATCCAAAGTTCCATACATGTGAGTGAAGAACATTCACCGAGCAAACATGGACCCTCCCTTAACTTTTACACACAAAGCCAAAAGGGAAAATGAGGACAGTGTGTAAATGAAGAACTGCGTAAGTGCTTAACTGAGTCCTTAATGTACAATTTAAATATTGTATTTCCCCATGTATATTTTTTTTTAAAAATAGGGTCTTTAAAAACAGGATGCGTCTTATACAGGGGGGTTACCATTTTAACATCCGGCCGCAGTCTGACTCCAGACCAGCGCAGTGTCTAGGCTGCAGTTCCCTCTCCTCCAAAGCTTTCTTACCTTTGCGGATCATCCACCGAGCGGGACTGGGGCCACAATATTAAGTCCTGCGGGGGCCGATACTGGGATATGAAGTCCCAGGCTGTGACCGCGGGACTTCATTTCCCAGTCTCAGCCACAGCAGGACGTCATATCTCCAGACCAGCGCCGCTGGTCTGGAGTCAGACTGCGGCTGGATGTTAAAATGATGTCTAGGCTGCGGCTGCATGTTAAAATGATGTCTAGGCTGCAGCTCCCTCTCCTCCAAAGCTTTCTTATCTTTGCGGATCATCCACCGAGCGGGACTGCGGCTAGAATATGAAGTCCCTCGGTGGCCGAGACTAGGATACGAAGACTTCATTTCCCAGTCTCAGCTACCGCAGGATGTCATATTATGATCCGCAAAGGTAAGAAACCTGAAAGCGGGGAGAGAGCTTTTCCCTATGTACAAGATGCACTTTTAATTTTGGGACCCCAAAATTAAGGTGCGTCTTGTACATGGGGAAATACGGTACCTCCCCTGCTTACCATGCATACATACTTTACACATGGCAGGTCATCCTGACTCACCGTCAGAAAGGTTTCAGTGTTCTCTCAGGCGAGTGGCATCATGATATATAACACTTTGTAATAATAATGATAAATGTTGTAACCCTTAAAGAGACTTACATTTTAGTTTATTATCTATATGCTCCTGAAGTCCTCCCTAGTGACCCTGTATGCCTACAGTACTTTCTCTGCCAGCATTTATCTAAACCCCTTTTTTTTCATCATCTTTAATCTTCACTTCTCTTTTCCTCTCCCTCCATCCTCCACTCTGCAAATGGCGCTGATGTGACAATTCGATACCAGATGTGTTCAGGCACTGTGTATGTGCCACATTTGCACTTGTAATACAAAATACAGTAACCACAGAATATACAATGTCCAGGATCACTGTTTTTGTATTATAGGTGCAGCCGGATGCTCAGTTAAAAACAGCCGGGAAGAGTGCCCAAGCCAAAAGCCTTTGGGGAGAACACTGGGTTTCCAGAATATTAGCCTGGATCCTTAAGACCCAGAACCATGTTGTAAGCCAGTACAGCACATGTAACCAGTAGTGTAATGTGAGTGTTTTCCATGCACAGATCGTGGAAAATACCCACATTACTTAATTCTGGATCTAGTCCATGGTGCAGTGTCATTTTATGGACAACGTCTCTACATTATGAACATTGTTGTCCATAGTCAAGCGGCTGTGTGTTTTTTTGGGGGGGTTTTTTCTTTACCTCTTCTCTACCAGTGCCATTGCCTGCACAGTCTGTAACAAACATTGTTCCAATTAAGAGGAAGATTCAAATGTAGTAAAAACAAAACAGCTGCAAGTGTACAGCTCAGCTAAACCATTTTGCAAAGTAAGGCTTGCTAATCCTTCCCTTGCAGATTAACATATATTACTCAGGTCTATGCTTTCACCTAAAAAAAAAAAAGTAGAAAGTGCAGCTCTGGATCAGCCCCTAAGCGCATTTCACGTAGGATGTTGTAAGCACGCAATCTCTGGGGATGCAATCACCAAAATAAAATTCTTTGAAATGAGTATTACCATTTGGTTCAGAACAAGTTTTGTGAAACTGTCAGAAGTCTCCAATTATTTTTCATAACCTATATCATAAGCTTGTTACCAGGACCTTCTTGTCCTCCCTCTCTGTCTGTTACTACCCAGTCTTGTTTTAAAATTGTAGAGCACTGTGTAATATGATAGTGGTATAAAAGCCAGTTAATTAATGTTTTTCAAACATAATATCTTTCCTGCAGACATGAGATCATCTCTCAATAACATGGGCTTTCCAGGAGTGGTATGGCCATGTCTGAATCAAGAACTCTTCTAGAATCATTATGGCATATATAGGGTGGTACAGTGTAACCACAGTATTATTGTATAGTATGATGATGATAATACATACTCTATAGCATAGTAAAGTACAGTACAAACACGTCAGCCTGTGGCTCACCCCAAGTGTTGTGAAACTACAAGCATTTGTCTGGCATCAGCTATGCTTTTGCAGTCAAACCATGCTGGGACTTTTAGTTTCACAACAACTGACCTATGTAAACACTCAGTAATGGTAATGAAAACCGATCTTGTACCCAGAGATGGGCTTACAAAGAGTATGGGATAAGGAAATACATGTCTCTAGACGCCTGTCCCAGACTTGTAATTTTCCAACATCTGATGACGCCAGGGAAGTATAGAAGCACAGCTTCCCCACCCTCAGCGTTCAGATGGAAGCACACATTGCAGAGAACAGGGCTGGCCCTAGCCAATTTGATGCCCTAGGCAAGATTTGGTTGGTGCCCCCTAGCAGAAAATTGACTCTGCTATTACAGGGTCACAGTACAATGGGCAATCAGCTGACCGAAGATCCGCACTTTTCAGGGGGAGGAAGAGATGCTACACTGTTGCGTTTCCTATACTGCTCTGGGGCGACCCCCTTGACAAGATGCCGCTATAGGCGACTCGCCTATAGCTAGGGCCGGCCCTGAGAGAGAGAGCCTTCCTAAAAACCTACCTGGAAAGCGCAGGCCCTCGGCTTTGTAGCCGCGCTCCCTCAAGGCCTCCACCAACCGCCGAGCCTGCGTACTCTTCCCAGCTCTGTCAGCGCCCTCCAGCACAATTAATGCACCTCGCAGACCCGCCATTTCCCGCGTACTATGGGAGAGAAGAAAACACACAGCCGACACCGGTGAGTACAGGCAACAGTCAGAATTGCCGCCTCCACCGTCGCAGCCAATGACAGCGGCGCGTCTACTGACCCCGCCCACCCGCACAGACAACTAATGGTATCTCGGTTTATCTACAAACTCCACCCCCGGAGTAGATAGAGATCTCCACCAATGGGATAAGCTCAATGCCACAGCCTGCACCAGTCACTGAGCTTACAGGGAAGACTGTAGGCGTCTCTCTTAAGGAAAGCAGCGAAACCCACAGCGAGCGCGGGCTGCCCAGTCTAATGAATATTAATCAAGCAAACATCCAACCGGCCACCCCGGAAACGCACTGCTCATGAATAATCCAGAGCGCCGTTGAGCGGGACTGAGATCTGAGGGAGGAAACGGTCTGACTTCACGAACATGGCAACGGCGATGTACCTCGAGCACTACTTGGACAGTAAGTGTAATGTATGTGTGGGTAAGCGGGCTGAACGCGGGGGCATGTTATTACCCGACAAGGGGAGGTTTTAATAAGAATCTGCCGGAGCGTGTAATTAAAACTGCGTCACCAGTTTGCGGGCACGCTCTCGCGGATTCAGGTGAACGTCACGACGCAATAAGGATTACGTCATTTTTGTATCAAATTAAACTTTATTTAAAAATGTCCAAATGTAACAAAACAATAGTTTTACCTAGAGTAGACTGTGTATTGCAAACACATCAGGTGGTGGGTGTTACGGCAGCCACAATTTGGGTGTTCTCTACCTCTATTTGTCTAAATCGACATGTTTGTTTTATAGTCCAGTCTGCACAACCTGCAGCTTCCAGTTGCTATAGAAAAATCCGTTTCAGTTGGATTTGTAGTTTAACGTGTTTTTTTTTTTTTTTTACATTTTAGTTATAAGATACAGATAGAAATAGAAAGGTATTTTGTGATATATAATATAATGCTGCAAATTAATCCACACAGTGATCCACCTTCCATTATGATAACTAGAACCAGTGAATGTAGAGCAATGGCTAATGCTTCTATCATGTGTGAAAGTTTAAGAAAAGACCCTGAAATTACAAAATATGGTTGACTGTAAAAATGTCTCTTAAACACTAAAAATAAGATTGAATATATTTTATAATCACTAGATTATCAAACCGTAAAAAAATTAAAATAAAAAGGTCTTGGCTGATAGGGTAGGCACTTTTTAAACAGTAGGATTGTAATGGCATCCACGTTAATGAAGCCCCAACTCTGTAATATTTCACCATGCTCTCAATATTAATCAAGGAGAGAGAGAAAATCTTGTGTGTTCATGTATTAATAACAAGCACTTTACAACACAATGTTTTTAAACACATTAAAACATCGTAAAGAAAGCAACACCCAGTTTGAAGGGAAGATTTGTGTATTTTATTTATGTGTATTTTATGATATACCTTATAATGCACTGACTGTAGAGAGTAGACTCCCTATAGATGTCTGTGGAGATACCAAGCTGTGGATGTGAGCAATGATAACTTTATTCTATTGGTTCCCATTAAGGGTCTCAACGTATATCCCCCATTGCTTGTAAAACTGTTCTACTCCCTTTGCTACATCACAGAGGGTAGCCCTTTTTATATAAGATTTGATAGCATGGTTTTGACTCTGGATAATAGGGGAGGTGTAGTGATTGTCCAATTTCTACATGAAGCTACAAAGGGAGAGGGAAAACTGCACAGACAATAGGGCTGATTCAGTTGTAAGTGCATCTCTGAATCAGCCCCAATATACAGATGAAACTCGAAAAATTAGAATATTGTGCAAAAGTTCATTTATTTCAGAAATTCAGCTTAAAAGGTGAAACTAATATATTATATAGACTCTACATGCAAAGTGAGATATTTCAAGCCTTTATTTGTTTTAATTTTGTTGAATATGGCTTACGGTGTATGAAAACCACAAAATCAAAATCTTACAAAATTAGAATAATATGAAAAGGTTCAATATTGTACGCACACTCTAATCAGCAAATTATTCCAAAACATCTGCAAAGGGTTCCCGAGCTTTTAAATGGTCTTTCAGTCTGGATCAGTAGAATTCACAATTATGGGGAAGACTGCTGACCTGACAGTTGTGCAGAAAAGCATAATTGACACCCTCCACAAGAATGGAAAGCCTCAAAAGGAAATTGCAAAAGAAGTTGGATGTTCTCAAAGTGCTGTATCAAAGCACATTAATAGAAAGTTAAGTGGAAGGGCAAAGTGTGGAAGAAAAAGGTGCACAAGCAGCAGGGATGAACGCAGCTTGGAGTGGATTGTCAGGAAAAGGCCATTCAAAAGTGTGGAGGAGCTGCACAAGGAGTGGATTGAAGATGGAGTTAGTACATCAAGAGCCACTGTCATTCCTCTTGTCAAGCCGCTCCTGAACAAAAACAACCTGGGCTAAAGAAAGAACTAGTCTGTTGCTCAATGGTCCAAAGTCCTCTTTTCTGATGAGAGCAAATTTAGCATCTCATTTGGAAACCAAGGTCCCAGAGTCTGGAGGAATGATGGAGAGGCACACCAAGATGCTTGAAGTCCCGTGTGAAGTTTCCACAGTCTGTGTTGATTTGAGGAGACATGTCATCTGCTAGTGTTGGTCCACTGTGCTTTATTAAGTCCAGAGTTGACGCAGCTATCTACCAGGACATTTTAGAGGACTTTATGCTTCCTTCAGAAGACAAGCTTTGTGGAGATGGTGACTTCATTTTCCATCAGGACTTGCCACCTGCACACACTGCCAAAGGAACCAAAACCTGGTTCAATGTCTGTGGGATTACTGTGCTGGATTGGCCAGCAAACTCGCCAGACCTGAACCCCATAGATCTATGGGGCATTGCCAAGAGAAAGATGAGAGACATGAGACCGAACAATGCAGAAGAGCTAAAGGCCACTATTGAAGCAACCTGGTCTTCAATAACATCGCATCCATGCCATGCTGCATTGAGGCAGTAATTCGTTCAAAAGGGGCCCAAACCAAGTACTGAGTTCATATGCATGATTATACTTTTCAGAGGGCTGACATTTTTGTGCATGAATTCTGATAGGCCAATCCTGCCATGATTTGCTTGCGTGTAATTTAGGGCTTGCAATCCTTGAAAAACAGACACATTAAATAATTAAGCTAAATTTAATATTAACTCTTGCCAAGCTATTTATTTTTGGATTGCACTGTAAAGAAATTATTCTGCATTTATCCATAGACACTTTTTATTGAGAGCAATGGAAACCAAAACTAATTGTAGTCGGATAATGGGCCGGATCCAGAACTTCGTCCGTCTTCCATAGACTGACGTAATTCACTGAACAATAGCTACTGCGCATGCGTAGTAGCTATTGTACGTAATCTACGTATCGAAACGATACGCAGATTACGTACAATAGCTAATACGCATGCACAGTAGCTATTGTTCAGTGAATTACGTCCGTCTATGGAAGACGGACGAAGTTCTGGATCTACCCCAATGATGTTACATGGTACTTTACATTTTCCCCAACAATTTTACATGAGCTTCCATATTGGTACCAATTACCTATTATTGTTATAATATTCATTTATTTTTTCAGGTATAGAAAATCTACCATGTGAGCTTCAAAGAAACTTCCAACTCATGAGTGACCTTGATCAGAGGACAGAGGGTAAGTACTTTGAAATTGGTCATGTACATTTTAAAAGGACTCTAATATCCACATTGTTCTTTTATATTTGCCTTTTTTGGAACGTTTACATTATGTATGGTCTATACTGTTTAATTTCCTATCAGGCATTGTATAACAAGCATAGGAATGGAGAGTTTTGGTTGAATGTGATCATTATGATGGGGAGAAGAGAAGCTCAGAACAGTAATAATATTTTAATATTGTACTACAAATGAGGTCTTTTAACTGTACTTCTGTGGCAACGCTGTCCCAGGTTGTACATAAAGCCTTAATATAACAAAACAATGACATATATTTTATATATGACCATAATAATAATGCTTAAATAATCATTTCTCCTTTCAATAAATATTGTAAAAGCTTATTAAGTGGAATCATTGTGAATGATATAAATTGCTGTATGTGATACTAACCAACAGATATAGCATTTGCTGTAACCTTTAACATGAGGAAATAGTCTTTTATTAGTTAAGATTACCCCGTCCCACTCTTCATCATCAGCCTGGAAGTTTATGTAAACCCATGGCAATAAGTTCTATGCCCCCAGTAGAAGGCATTGTGCAATTCCTCTTCTTGGTGGGGGAATTACTGGCTGCATTAAGTGTTAATTACTTGTCCAGGGTGCATATCAAAGCAAAGGTAAAAGATAGTCAGACACTTTATTTATAATGTAGACTCTGTAACTACTCTCTTTATTCTGTTTGTTTACAAATGCAATAGCAGTTGTGTACCGCATAATGTGTGCTCAGAATATTTGTGGCACAATATAAATGTTAATATCTGTTTTATTTTATATTTTATCTTGACATGACACAAATTACCTTAAGTGGATTTTGAACTTCATTTTGCAAAGGGTCTCTTTACCAAAACTTTTCCCCTACCCCTTATTGGTACAGATAAAAAGAAGGAGATTGACACATTGGCTAGTGAGTACATTGCCAAGGTTCGAGAATTCACCCCTGAACAGAGAGTGCAGCATTTACAGCGCATCCAGAATGCTTACACCAAGTGCAAGGAGTACAGTGATGACAAAGTGCAGCTGGCCATGCAGACCTATGAGATGGTAAGTAGAGGAAATGTACAACTCGCTTTGGAATTGTAATACACTTATTATATGGAATATCTATTACTTTATTATCATGATGTACATCGGTTTCATTCTGACCACTAGCTGTTTGGACAAACCCACAGAACCATAGTGAGAACTCCAGAGTCCAAAAATTTCCTGGAGGTGAATTGACAAATCAGACTCTAGTGTGTGTGTGTGTGTGTGTGTGTGTGTGTGTGTCTGTTAGGTAATTTAGATTATAATAATATTATGGCTTCCACCTTGTTTATTGTAACTCAAAGCTAAGTGTGTTATGTTAAGCCAGTTCATGCTTCCATTAAAGGTGGATAAACACATCAGACGGCTGGACGCAGATCTGGCACGATTTGAAGCCGACCTCAAGGATAAATTGGAAGGTGCAGAGTTTGACAGTCCATCTGGAAGAGGGATTAAAAGTAAGATTCAAATGATACTTGCTTAGTACTCTGTCCACAAAGCAGTGTATGCAAAAAGTCAAAACTCTACTGTTCACTGGATGTTCCTTTTATAGAGAATCGCTCTCAGAAAGAGAAACGGGGATCTCGAGGCCGCAGAGTATCAGAAGAGGACACTGTTAAGAAAAAGAAAGTAAAAGGAGGGTAAGTGATTCTAGAATATATAAAATGTCTTCAGATTTAATATTCAGTTTCTGTCAGCAGACATTCGGAAATATGTCAACAGATGAAAATGTTGGGTATTGTGTTAATATTACACATATATTACGTATGTATTGCAACATTTCTGATGTTTTTTGTCAAGCCACCTGCATTGATGAATGATCAATGTGTACACTCCACAACATGTCCAAAAGGACACTGGCTTGTTTGATTTTATATTCTTAACCTGCTTAATTTTACCAACCAACATTGGAATAATGTCAGAAGAACAGATGGTAAACAAAAGAATATTCCAAAGCTACTGGTAGATTGTGTCAGTGTGTATGTGAGAATAAGCATTTTCATCAGGACTTGAAATCGTGCATAATATCTTTTTAAATATACTGTATCTTGTGAAAGTTTTCCAGTGTCTATCCTTACAAATCTTAAAGCTTAACACCATGATGGTCATTGAGACACTAGACATGTAAGTGACTTCAGAAAATAATGTATGCTTCCAGGAAAGCAAGGAAGGACCTCTGTGACTCATATTTGTTATGATTAGACTCCAGAGACCCTAATCATGGTATAGAGGTACTATAGTATAGTACTTTAGTACTGTCAAGCCTAAAAATCACTGGAATTTAATTTTTTATCCTTTTTACATGAAAAAGACCATAGGCAATAAAATAACATCAACTATAAGGAGTATACACCATTTATAGAAGTTTTGGGAAGTGAATCGGCTTCAGAATACATGGATTCAATATTTGAGTACAGTGTATACCGTAGTCACAATTTGCAATACCTGCATATAGATTGTAGATTGTGTTTTACATAATACTTTCTGAAGATAACAACTCCATTAGATCACTATTATTGCAAAGTTCACCTTCAGTTTTAAAGCTATTATTAGATATTATTTTATTATTATATATTAATTTAATAACACCAGTCCTATATATTAATTTAATAACACCAGTAAAATTATGTCTTGTGTGTACAATCTAGTGATTTATGCACAAAATAGAACAATAGTATTCACTATGATCCTTGTAAATAACTATTTGTTTTCTCTAATAGGCCAGTGTTTTCAGAGGCGGTTTTGTCTGTGCATCCTTCAGATGTTCTTGATATGCCAGTAGATCCTAATGAACCTACGTATTGCCTGTGTCACCAGGTGTCCTATGGAGAGATGATCGGCTGCGACAATCCAGATGTAAGAATTCTGCGTACTTGTTCTAATAGATAGATTATGGGTTTATACAGATTATGGTCCGGATCCATACTTACTACAAGGGGCTTTTTGAGATATCTAGGATCGCCCCCACTTGGTAAGCAGTACACGTGCGAAGGCTGTATTACCAGCACGGATCAGTGGCCAATATTCTGTGTTGGCAAAAATTCTGACAGTGAGACAGAAAGCAGAAGCGCTTCCACCGTGTGCAAGGGGGGCTATGCTGATTTTAGGGCTTAGAATTCTGTCCGTGCAGTAGGAGTGGTCAGCAGTGCAATCTCTTTGATATCCAAACACTAAAAAAAAAATCTCTTCTTTAATTCGGGTCCATAATGATTTATTGGCACAGGGTTTTCTATAAGTCAGTTTTCCTATTTCATCTGAAGATTTAGATTTGCTATAGGATATGCAGATTAGTGGTGCTAGGTCTTGTAATGATCATTTCAGGAATGAACACACAAAACACATGGCTTTGATTTTGACCAACAATAATTTGCTATTAAAGCCATTAGTGGGTGTGATGGATATTGCAGTGATATGAAGTGGGCATTGTAAAGATCACTGACTGGGTCGAGCAGCTGGATCATTTCTGGCTATCAGTAACAAGTATTCACTCCTTTTGGCCTCTTGGTAAAGCTAAAGAATGATCATGTTGCTCAACTGAGGTTAGCCATCAGGTCCAGTTCATCCCTGATTACTTTAGTTTGACTTCTCTGTGAAAATAAAAAATGTTTGCAAATCTTTTATATTTTTGTGATTTCTCTTTCTAGTGTCCAATAGAGTGGTTCCATTTTGCATGTGTAGATCTCACTACTAAACCAAAAGGAAAATGGTGAGTCCCAAATGTTATGGTAAACCGCATTTAAAAAATGGTCTTGTTTCTCTGCTAACAAGACCAAAGGCATATGCTGCTATATTTTTCTATTATGTAATTTATAGATTTGTAGTTTTTAGACTTTTTTTTTTATAAAAATTTTTAATGTTGCATATTCTTCAGGGTAGTTACTTAGCATTACTCGACACACATTCTAAAATAAATTTCTGTTTTAGGTTCTGTCCCCGCTGTACTCAGGAGCGGAAGAAATGATCACAGCACCATTGGTTATCAAATTGGTCGTTACTACTTCCATGTCCTTATGTTCTGTGTATCACCCCTGGAGTTTGTCTTGCTACTGGATGGCTTTCTAATGAAGGCAGAGGCAGCAAATCGGGTTGTGCCAAGTGCACAACCTCTCTTCCTATGGAGAGTATTGTTGCACTTTAGGATTGGTACTGCTAAATATATATATTTAAATCCTACTATTTTTTTTTTTTTCTTTTTTTTTTGTGTAACCTGCCACTTAAATCCATGTTCTATTTTCAAAGTTGTTAAATCAACCAAAGTCACTGATGGGGAAAGGACAAAGCATCAACCAGATCTTCCTCTTCCTTCCTTCATGGGTGCTTTGACATATTTGAACAGTTTTTTGTGCAAGTACAAACCCATCCTGTTGAATTTTGAAACCTATAAAGTATGATGTGACATTTTTAGATCATTTATCGGGCACCGTGACTCTCCACAACGTCCATACTTGTTTCAAAGATTATAATGGGGGATACTACTGCAGTGTTCCAAGCACTTGCTACAGTGTAGTACTACTAAGGTATTGTCATTAGGAAATCCCCTATTACTACAGCTTTGGTCACCTACAATATGCAATAATTTATCAATGCACAAAAGCTTATGTAGTGTCATTACATGAGCTTGTTTTGTGTATTAATTGCAAGTGTATGTGTGCCACCTTTGTAAGTGGTTCTGTAACACTTTTGGAATAAAAGTAGTTAAGCCAGTGACTTTATCAACTAGAATGTACCGAATAAGGAAGGCCACAGGAATATTAAATGAATGCATGTATCTTGGATCAGCCACCAAAATTAGTACCTTTTATTTATAGACTAAACCAAGTCCTTACTGTACAATTATCATACTTCCCACAATGCATACCAGATGTACACATCCTGCCCTGCCAATGGAAAGGCCCTGCTGACACCATGGAAGCCTGCTTCTTTGGGATCCAGATCCATGCTGGAAGCCTTATGAGTGTGCAAGGGTGCTCCTGAAAAGCGGGCCTTTTCCATTTGTAAAGGGTGGAAAGCACCCATGTTTATGTCTAGGTCTAAGACTTTGACTTTAAGTCATCGGACCAGATCCAGACTTCTGCTTATTTTTTTTTTTTCTTGCAAGGAGTGAAAAATGACTTCAATCATATCACACTCAGTATGGATCTGGGGGGGTATTTAATTCTTACAGTAAGGTTGTGTTAGGGTCCAGACTTCCCCTTTGCCCGTATGGAAGGCTGGATACAGCATCTGGCTCCGGCCTATTGTGTTTAGTGTACTTGTTTTTCAATTCTTTTTTCAGCGCTATCTCCTGGTGCAGATTCAAAAGTGGTTTGATAACAAATGTATTGTGTTTTAACATTGCTTTGGACTAGCACAGTTTGGTATAGTAAAATGCACCAAAGATTCTAGTTTACCAATCCTCATTTATTCAAATTTATATTTTAAGCAAACATGTATAGAGAGAAATTAAAATGATTTATATATTTGAATGTAGAACCAATTGAATCTATTACACTGATTGTGAGGTGTTATGGGACATGGCCCTTTAAATTGAATTTCTCAACATTGTATCAGAGTGCCAGTTCTTATTTTTACATGTAAATACATAAAAAAAAGATGCTGTATATCTATATAGAGATCAGATTATATGTATAAAGGAGTTATGGTGAAACAGAACTATATTGAGTTTTATGAAGTTATGAAAAGATGTTTAATCATGTATTCAGTGTATGTGTGTTTGAGATACATCTAGAAGTTTGATTTTTTTTCTTTCTATCAGTATGACCACAGATTGAGATTATCTTTAAAAGTTGCATATTGCTCATGCTTTCATGAAATGTTGGTGAAATTTAGATATTTCATACATCCAATTATGTTGGTTAATATATACAATTTTTTTTATGAGGACTTACAACATTCTGGCTGTTAAAAAAATGATAATTTATTACCAATTTAATTTATACTGCCTTTTACAGCTGGGGTATGCAATGCTTCAAGAAGTGCATGTTTGTGTAACCATGTATATTAAAGAAACAATGAATGGATATATAGAAATGAAACCTCAAATATGAAGAGACGCACAAATTGCCAAAAGGGACTTGTTGCCTTTAGAGATACTATATGGAGGTGGACCTGTCACTATTGCCTTCTTGAAACTTCAGTCTTTTTTTAATCTGCTGTAGTTCTTTTTTTC
>WWET01002128.1:107249-119437 GCA_011038615.1 Limnodynastes dumerilii
AAAAAAGCTGTACAGGTGACTGTGCAGCAAACACCTGTTTTACTGATTAGTAACCACTGTAATGGTGATACAGAGGAGCTAATGTCAAACAACCATTTTTGATGTTTCTGTGGTCGGCATATAAATTCTGTATAGTTGTTTCATCATAGTCTACATTCTAATTTATGCTGCTACAACAGTAAAAGTTGCCAATTCTATACTGGCTGCACAAAACAGTAGCTGCGGTAGAGTGATCTGGTTAAATAAATATATACATGTTCAGACTAAGTATTCTTAAGATGTTAGAGTTACATATATATAAACTACGATAAAAAACTGTTTGATCTATCAAAACTATTAAACAAAGAAAAGGTTTCAGAATCCCTACCATTCGCATATTTGATGATTGATGTGACTATCTCGCCAGTCAGGAGAACGCTTCCATTTATAATCACATTTTGACTTGAAGAAATACTGCTGTCTTTGGACTGGCTCCAGAGTTTGAAAATAAAACAAGATCAGGTTGAAATTTGCACCTGGAATCTTCGTAACAAAACCATGTTAAATTTTGACGCGAGTCATAAATTTTATTCTTTCCATGCAGGGAGAATACTTTGCTTATAACACAAAGACGCTGATCGGTTTTAATGTTAAACTGTTATTTAGTCTCTGGCTAGGAAAGTCACCTCACAATACACCTCTAATACAGTTTGCAACAGGTGAAATTTGTGTCCCCTGCAATTCATCATGATTTTGCCCAGGTAACTGTTTTTCTCTTATTTTCAATTTCTTGGACCAAATCCTCTGTCTCAGCAGCTACCCAATACAGTGGAACTGACACACTTCTGCTTGCTACAAATAGCATGCATTCCAGGAAATTGGCCCGGATTCACAACCCCTGCACATACATCCTTAATTTGCCGATAGTAGCTACTAAGCATGCGTGGTAACTGTTTTACGTAAACTACGTATTGTTTCGTTATGTAGATTGCGTATATGCAGTCTTTAAGACCATGTATACGCAACCTATGTAACAAAACGATACGTAGATTACGTAAAATAGTTACTACGCATGCTTAGTAGCTACTATCGGCAAATTAAGGATGTATGTGCAATACGCCAGGAGTTGTAAATCTGGGCCCTTGTTGCTAAAGCAAATAGAATAACAAACAAGGGCCTACTGACAGGTACACATGTTTAGTCAGAGAACTACTGTTTATAAATAAAATATGATAATTGTTTCATGGCTAAACAGGTAAGTAAGAATTTAAAGCAATATAATATATTGAGACAATATTGATTGCCAATTTGGGAAAAAAAATAGTTTTTGGTAAATTATATATGTAGCATCTAAACAACCTAAAACATTGATTACTTTTCAGCTATACATTTTTCTTTTTTTTTTTATCCTGAATATATTGGAAGTCTGAATGTAGCTATTATTGTAAACATATATTTAAAGTGATGAATATAACCCCTATTGACTGTGACCAAAGTACTGATTTGATATTTTGTGTCTGATTTGAATAGCCCTGTTGACAGAATATATATTGTGTATTTTAGTATTCTATCTTCAGGTTTTTTAAGTGTTTATAAACTGTTTATGTATGTTTAAATCCTATCGGAGAATGTTATATAAAGCAGTTATTTAATTTATAAGACTTCTTGACTCATATAAATGTTCTATTTAAATGAAGTTGGATGCTGCAGTCTAATAATGCATCATGTTATCCTGGAAAGTTAATACAAAATCAATATAAAATATAAACTTGCTTGCACACCTCCCCAATGTTGTTTCTTTTTCATACACTTGCACATTTGCTTTGTTCCTTGTTTTATGTTCATGCTAATTTTACCTCCCATCCTAATGTAGAGCAATATAACCATTTTGAACCAATCGTATAAGCCTTTGGCTATGCCACTCTTCTTACTTTAATATTCCTTACAAATCACTTTACCGCCATCATCATGATTACTATTAATATAAGGCCTTTCATGTTTCTGTTTAACATTCAATTTGCAGATTGGGTGCTGGAAACTTTTATAATAATACAAGACAGAATGCATTTACTTTGTTCCATTCACAGATTTGTAAGTTTCAGTTAATGGGTTTTTGCATTTTTATAGGTTAAGTTTTCATTAACTTTTATAAATATAATAATATAAATTGTGAGTAAATGTATGCAGTGCTAGTTTTTTTTTTCTTTAAAACATGTAAAAGGGTTTTAGGGGATATCTAATGTGTTATTTTATACTCCCTATTTCCATATACAGTTCCTAGATGCTCTTATTAACTATATGGGATGTATTCAATTGTTTCATATAAAACCTGTACTATTTCACTGCTTTCATCAACATTAAATAACATACATTACTCACAGAAATCTCTATAGTTACTGCATTAAATGTGATTTCCCAGTACACACCTATATCTGCTATAATACCCAACACTAAGTATGTATAGATAAATCAAAACACTTTACTTATAATGAAAACAAATTAATACACATATACAAGGTGAACGTATAGTTAAAGTAACATATAATTATTATTATTAAGTTTATCTTTAGAGAGAGTCCAATATGGTGTGTAGCACCAAAGTGTGTTTGAAGTCCTTTTGTCTGTGTGATCAGTATACATACGCTACTGTTCAAAGTTTCACTTAGAAATTTCCTTATTTTTGAAAAAAAAGCAGTGGGGTTTTTTTTCAATGAAGATAACATTAAATTAATCAGAAATACACTCTATACATTGTTAATGTGGTAAATGACTATACTAGCTGCAAACATCTGGTTTTTAAATGAATATCTACATAGGTGTATAGAGGCCCATTTCCAGCAACCATCACTCCAGTGTTCTAATGGTACAATGTGTTTGCTAATCGCGTTAGAAGACTAATGGATGATTAGAAAAGACTTGTGCAATTATGTTAGCATAGCTCAAAACAGGTTTGCTTGTTAGAGAAGCTATAAAACTGGCCTTCCTTTGAGCTAGTAGCTGGAGCATCACATTTGTGGGTTCGATTATTGACTGGGTCTGGGTTCGAAATTATCTGGGTGACCCTAAACTTTTGAACGGTAGTGTATGTAAATTGGAATTTTAGGTACTGAGTTTGGGGGATGTTAAGCAAATGTTCAACTGTTACTAATGCCATGTGGTTGGGGAAAGGAAGTTACTTTACACAAAACCGAAAAATATATCAAACTGAATATTCTTCAACAAAACATATATTAAAGCTTTATAGTTTACTATATGATTAAGTAACGGTCATAGTGGCTGGAAGAAAGGCAGGTCCAGATAGTGGTGTAATAGTCCGAGGCAGCTGGATCAATAACGGTCAAGCAGAATTGTAATACCGAAACGTGACGCAAAGGTGAGGTTGAAAGCAAGCTGATAACAGTAACTAATAATAATAAATAATTTACTAAGTTGCAGGTTTGGAAATGTGGAGATGTTGCCCATGCGTCCGGGCCCCCACTTGAGCGCACAAAGTGCGTATGTGGGGTATTTTGACTTGAGGGTGCATATGCTCTCCAGATGTTTTGTGCATTTTACGCACGTACCTTCTATTGTACAGGACTAAGTTCCATACAATAGAAAATCCTCACTAAGGGGCTGTGCTTCCCCTCTGCCCGCAAAGGAGGGCGGGGGGAAGCATGCAAATTGTACAGTGTTGGATAGGTAGGTGCCATAAAGCCTGCACTAGAGAGGGGAGTGAATATATGAAATGGGTGCAAGTGTATATATAAATGGAAGATAGTCAGCCAAGGAACCAAATATAACCACTGTAAATAAAAGGAATAAAAAATATAGCTCTGGCGCTACATAGTAAACATTATATAACACAGGTGTGGGTCCCCGCTTAGGCCTTATTTTGATAGGGACGTTTCCTGCTAGACAGTTTTGAACTGCCTGGGAAATCTATTGCATATGCCTCGATGAGGCATATGCAATCGATCCTTGGAGCACTGAGCTTTTGGTGCTCCGAAAGGTAAGGAATAAAAAGTCCCCCACCCCTTTCCCTAATTCTAACCCTAACCCTCCCCTCTCATTACCCTAAACCTAACCCTTCCTGGCAGCCTGACCCTAACCCTTCCTTCCTGGCAGCCTGACCCTAACCCTCCATCTCCTGCAGCCTGACCCTAACCCTCCCTTCCCCGCACCCTAGAGAGGTTACTCACCTTTCTCTGCGGTCTGGCGGTGGCAGGATATCAGCGTCAGCGGTATTTCCGAATAAGAATGGGTGAGTATGCTGATCGGCATACTCACCAATTCTAAGAAAAAAAAATTCTAAACTGGGGACTTTTGGAAGTCCCAATTTTGGAAAGAAGATTTTCTAACCGGGGACTGACAACGATATAACACTGTGTGTCAGCTCATACATAAAAAGGGGCATTAGATCACAATATAGCTATATTGGGTTAAGCGCAGCTGCCCAGTGTCAAGGCACCTCCTGTAGGTGAGCCCCTAACTGTTTGCTATAGGCCAGGGGGAGAGGCTAGAACATCAGGGAGTAACTAGACAACAGGGGTGGATTGGCCATAGGCAGAATGAGGCCGTCCAGTCTGAACATTCTCATTCGACCTTTGAAAAATAAAATAATTGTGCACCTTATGGACGGCTTTATTTTGCCTGTTGAAAAAAAAAAATCAGGAACCATCTGGCCAGGCTCCGGGGGCCTCTTACGTCCAGTTGGAAAAAAATTTAATTAATGAAGGGCTGCAAGCACTGTCTGAGCTGGCCACTAAAATGGTGCAGGTGGAATTGTAACAGCATGTGTCTCAGTCAGTGTCCGTCCTTGACCGCTTCAAAAAGTTTATTGCTTCTTCATAGGAAAAGCTTCTCTGTCTATGTTTAAATTAAACACCCCCCTCACCCATGGTCCCAGCAGTGCCTTATATCATGCAGCGTCTGACGACGAATTGCCTAATAAAACTTCCTGGTGTATTCAACACCTGTGTGCACAATCATATAGATGTGCAGGTGCATACCTTCCAACAGTTGAGAATTGGAAAGGGACAAAATTTTGCGGCATGGTAGAGGGGGTGTGTCTTGTAAGGCCCAGTGGGCGGGTCTAGTGTTTGCCCCTTTTATTAATTCAGCCATCCATATGTCTGGTCCTTATTATTTTTCTAGACATCCATATGTCTGCCCCATTCATTATTTGTCCAGCCTCCATGTCTGCCCCTTATTAGTATGCTCAGCCATTCATATCTGCCCCTTATTAGTATATCCAGCCATCCATATCTGCACCATATAATTATGTTGAGCCATCCATGTATGCCCCTTATATGTATGTCCAGCCATCCATGTATGCCTCTTATAATTATGGCCAGCCATCCATATATGCCCTTATAATTCTGACCAACATCTATATACGCCCCTTATAATTATGTCCAGCCATCAATATATGCCCCTTACAATTATATCCCACCATCAATATATGCCCCTTACAATTATATCCCGCCATCAATATATGCCCCTTATAATTTTGTCCAGCCATCCATATTTGTCCTTATAATTCTGACCAACATCCATATCTGCCCCTTATAATTATGTCCAGCCATCCATATCTGCCCCTTATAATTATGTCCAGACATATTTATATGTCCCTTAAAATTCTGTCCAGCCATATATATGCCCCTTATAATTATGTCCAGCCATCAATATATGCCCCTTATAATTTTGTCCAGCCATGCATATCTGCCCTTTATTATTCTGTCCAGCCATCAATATTTGCCCCTTATAATTCTGTCCAGCCATATAGTCAGGTGCATAAATATTGGGACATCGACACAATTCTCATATTTTGGGCTCTATACCCCACCACAAAGGATTTGAAATGAAACTAACAAGATGTGCTTTAACAGCAGATGGTGTAGGAATTACAACGGTTTCTATATGTGCCACCCACTTTTTAAGGGACCAAAAGCAATGGGACAATCGACTCAAAAGCTATTTCATGGACAGGTGTGGGCTATTCCCCCGTTATTTCATAATCAATTAAGCAGGTAAAAGGTCTGGAGTTGATCCTAGGTGTGACATTTGCATTTGGAATCTGTTGCTGTCGACTTTCAATATGAGATCCAAAGAGCTGTCACTATCAGTGAAGCAAGCCATCATTAGGCTGAAAAATCAAAACAAACCCATCAGAGAGATAGCAAAAAATAAATAAATAATTAGATGTGGCCAAATCAACTGTTTGGAACATTCTTAAAAAGAAAGAATGAGGACTTCCGGTGCACGTGTCGGCCAAGATGGCGGCGGTTTTATGAGCTCCGTGTGCAGCACTCTCCATCTGCTACCATCCGGGGCTATATTGAGCTCATATCACCTTAGCTCCCCCGGGATGTGTGACGGATAAGCCCATGCAAAGGTAGATGGTAAATCCCGGCTCCCTGGACCTCTGAAGCCCGGAAGATCAGCCCGACAGCGGCGGGCGCGGTGGCCTCCGCCATTTTGGACTGGCGTGTGCGGCCTCACATCTGACTCAGCAGTCTATCTGGACTTGTTGCGGCTCCGTGGGATTTGTCCTAGCGGGCCTTGCTCTTCTTTCTGCCCTGCAAAGGAAACCGGCATCGGAGACCAAATAACAGCGGCCTATAATCTACCCATGTGAGGAGTCTAAAAACCTGGGCCAGTTGAGAATATGGCAGCGATAACGCCGCTGGATCCGCACACATCATCGGCACCTGGTCGTCGTGGAGGGTGATAGATTGAGCCCGTCGGTGCCGCGTTGGCGCTAGAAGCTTCCCTGCCCATGGTCCGGAACGCAAGGCCTGCAGGAGGAGACGAGAGAAAGGTTTGATCCTGTGGCTGGGTCTCCCACTTTGTTGCAGCGCTGACCCCCTGTGATATGTGGCACTAGTGGTGAGGTGAGTCGGAGGCTTCCTTGCCTTGGGAACCAAGCCGGAGAAGGAGAGCGCAGGCTATTGGGACCGCAGCTGTAGGGGACATTGTCAGCACATAGACCGGCTGGACGTTGCGCTGACTCCTGTGCTGACGGGGACTGAGGTGAGCTGCAGCTGGACGATACACCTAATCCTGCAGGTGGGACCGCAAGTTATATAGTGCCTCCACGTGAAAGCTGCTAGACATCGTTTTTGGGGTAGCTGTTTGTTGCCCGGGGACTCCATTCTTTCCCTCTTGTGACCCACGATCTGGATAGGGGACTGCCGCCTACCAGGCACAGCACAACGTGTGAAAGCCATAACGGTCTGCATTGGGCGCCATTTTAACCCTCACGGCAAGAAAGCATATCCAATTCCCCTTGGAAGTCCCCTTAGGAGTCTAGAGAGGGGTTAGAGGGTTTGGCGTTAAGTCGCAATTGTGTTTTATCTGGTCCCTGGTCCACCAGCTACACTAGCCCATAGAGGGCAGAGGCAAGTACTATTGTGAACCCCTTAGGTGTGTTAAAAACTGATCTCCTTGCGGGAGTCTTTGGCAAAAGTTTGGGACTGCTCCCTTTGTTACTGACCACCTAAAAATTAATCCTGCTATCATAGCAGTCACCAGCAGGTGGCACTACTACACAACGTACCCTTCATCATTTGCAGTTGCAATACCGTCATACCCACTAGGTGGCTAAGCATTGACTGCATATTCCTCCTTCCCATGCCTGTTGCTGTGTCGATGGTCTGTGGCAGGGGTGAAAAGTGGACACACTTAGCCTAATTGGACTATCATATTGCATAAGAAACGCATTTATCTGGCTCTGCACATTACTCCCCCAATATCTTTGCTGTTGGTGTTTTTGGTTTTTTTTTTTCTTTGTTTTGTTTTTGGTTTTTCCTATTCTTATTATTCACCTTTTTCTCTTTGTAAACCTACATGTTGTTGGTAGCAGGGTGAGAGAGAGGATGACCTAGCTGCTCATTATGTGGTGAAGAGACATCTTTATTCTTAGATAGGGCACAATAGCGAACTATTAGCTGCATCACTTTTTCTTAGGGTGACAAAACGACAAAGGGCCTAACGGATAGCAATAATTGCTGTAGAGTGGTTGTGGATTCTTCTCTATTACCCCATCTTTCTTCCCAGGGCATGGACAAATTTGTCGAAACCATGCGCCCTAAAACATCTTCCACTCCCTCTGTGTCGAGGACTTCTCGAACCAAACCTAACACTAATAAATCTACTCCCCCATCCCCGGCTAGGATTCAAGAAGATGACATAGAACCCTGCCCCTCACCTCCAGGCCCTGATAACCCACCATCCTTCCCTCCCGAAACTGTGGCATATTTGGCACAAGAAATTTCTAAGTGCTTACTCCCCCTTATTGACAAAAAATTAGATGGCCTACAGGCCAGATTCGACACGGCTATGTCCAAAATAGATTCCAATACCACCCGATTAGGGCTCCTAGAACAACGTTCCAGTGATTTGGAGGATCGATCTAACACCACCCAATCCTCGGTCTCTGAACATGCTAGGGCCATCCAGACCCCAACGGAAAAGGTCAGCGCAAGATAGATCGGAGAGTGGTCTGAAATCACCGGGTCACCAATCGATGCATCGTGGACGCGTGACATTAAGAGGTCCAAGATTAGGAAGTAATCAAGCCGGGACAAAGACCCATGGGCTGCCGAAATATGTGTGTAGGAGCGCTCGCCGGGATGAAGGGTACGCCAGGGGTCCGACAGAGAATGGATACCCAGAAAGCTTTGCAATGTATGCCAGAGAGGAGCCGTCTGGTTGCGCACCGGGGGAGATTTATCAACAAAGGGATCTAGCACAGTGTTCATGTCCCCTGCTACAATCAGGTTTGGATTCTCCCGTCCAGCCAACAAAGAAGTTAAAGAGCTGAGGAAATTCTGGACATTAGTATTGGGTGCGTAAACATTTAATAGGGAGTAAGGTATATGGTTTATTGTAAGATTTAGGTATATGAATCTACCCTCAGAGTCTAGATGTTGGTAATTAATTGTATAGTGCAAAGAGCGCCGGATCAGAATTGCTACCCCCCTGGCATTGGATTTATAGGGTGCCGATATACATTCCCCTATCCAACCATCCTTGAGAACGCCCTCCCTTCCCTTTTTCCAGTGTGTCTCTTGAATCAGCATTATATCAGCTGATCTCTTCAGGAATGTGGCTACCTTTCTCCGCTTGACGGGCGTGTTCAGGCCACCTACATTCCAAGAGAGTAACCGGAAAGGGGGGCAAACAGTGACATGAGCCTGGCCCAAAGGCGTGGAGTGTTGGGGAGTGGGTGAAATGTGGGAAGTAGATGGGAGACTTATCCTACCCCGTCGCCAATTATATTGGCAAGGTTTTACACGTTACAACAAGTTAATAAGTTTGAGTTAACACAGGGGTCTCCACTCGATCGGAGGGAGACGCCCTCATTAAAATTGGTTTGGAAAAGTTGGAAAATGTTGCATGGTATGGTACACTGCTTTATTTTGATGTTATGTTTCCTGTCTGCTCATGACTGTATTGTGTTCTATGTCCAGGGGGGCCTCTTTCTGCGCTTCCAGGATGAATGTCTTAGTGGGATTTTCCCCAATGGTCGGGGAGGGGAGATCCCAACTCAGGTTAGATCCAGCTCCGGGCTCATCACGACTGACGGGGTAGGATAAGTCTCCCATCTACTTCCCACATTTCACCCACTCCCCAACACTCCACGCCTTTGGGCCAGGCTCATGTCACTGTTTGCCCCCCTTTCCGGTTACTCTCTTGGAATGTAGGTGGCCTGAACACGCCCGTCAAGCGGAGAAAGGTAGCCACATTCCTGAAGAGATCAGGTGCTGATATAATGCTGATTCAAGAGACACACTGGAAAAAGGGGAGGGAGGGCGTTCTCAAGGATGGTTGGATAGGGGAATGTATATTGGCACCCTATAAATCCAATGCCAGGGGGGTAGCAATTCTGATCCGTCGCTCTTTGCACTATACAATTAATTACCAACATCTAGACCCTGAGGATAGATTCATATACCTAAATCTTACAATAAACCATATACCTTACTCCCTATTAAATGTTTACGCACCCAATACTAATGTCCAGAATTTCCTCAGCTCTTTAACTTCTTTGTTGGCTGGGTGGGAGAATCCTAACCTGATTGTAGCCGGGAACATGAACACTGTGCTAGATCCCTTTGTTGATAAATCTCCCCCGGTGCGCAACCAGACGGCTCCTCTCTGGCATACATTGCAAAGCTTTCTGGGTATCCATTCTCTGTCGGACCCCTGGCATACCCTTCACCCCGGCGAGCGCTCCTACACACATATTTCGGCAGCCCATGGGTCTTTGTCCCGGCTTGATTACTTCCTAATCTTGGACCTCTTAATGTCACGCGTCCACGATGCATCGATTGGTGACCCGGTGATTTCAGACCACTCTCCGATCTATCTTGCGCTGACCTTTTCCGTTGGGGTCTGGTTGGCCCTAGCGTGTTCAGAGACCGAGGATTGGGTGGTGTTAGATTGATCCTCCAAATCACTGGAGCGTTGTTCTAGGAGCCCTAATCGGGAGGTATTGCACTACACTAAATATAAATTTTACAGATTTGGAAACAAGCCCGGAAAATTGCTAGCAAACATGACAAAAACTTGGCAAAAACGAAGCGTCATTACAGCCCTGAGAGACCAGGCCACGGGGACTATTACAACAGAATCTTCCCAAATTTTATCCTGATTCCAAGCGTATTATGAATCTCTCTATAGCGCTATTCCCCTTCACCCTGATCTCCAGGATCATATCCTTACGGAAGCACACCTCCCGCGGCTGACTCCGGACCAAAGGGAAATCATTGATGCTGAGATCACCGAGGCTGAAATAAGCCGAGCGATTAAAACATTGCAAACAAATAAATCCCCTGGACCAGACGGACTATCTAATGAATATTATAAGATGCTACACCCTCAAATAATACCTAGCCTTCTGGAATTGTATCGCACCATTCATGCCCACACCCCGCACGCACCCAGATTTAACGAGTCACATACCATTCTCATCCCTAAACCAAATAAAGATCCTCAGTTGGAATCCTCCTACAGGCCAATTACTCTCTTGAATACTGATTTCAAAATTCTCACAAAAATAATGGCAGATCGTCTGCAGACGTTCCTGCCAAATTTGCTGACACCACACCAGCTAGGTTTTGTGGCAGGCAGACATTCCGTAAAGGGGATACGGGCGGCGGTGGCAGCAACGGTGGTCTCGTCAAATGCCCCTAATAATTCCAATCTTCTCTTAAGTTTAGACGCCAACAAGGCGTTTGACTCCGTGGCCTGGTCTTTCTTATTCGATGTATTGCACCGGTGGTCATTTGGGCAAATGTTCACTAGCCTGATCAGATGACAAATGTTCACTAGCCTGATTAGATTCATCTATACAGCACCCACCACACACCTGATGATAAATGGTCGTAGGGGGGAGGGGGTGACTATGGAAAGGGGAACCAGACAAGGCTGCCCGCTGTCCCCTCTTCTCTTCAACCTTTCATTAGATCCACTGCTGAGGGTTCTCCAGAATTGGGGGGAATTCCAGGGTATCTCTATAGGCTCTCAGAGTATTAAAATAACGGCTTTCGCCGACGATCTCCTGTTGTACTTGTCCAATCCGGAGGAGATTATGCCCGAACTCCTATCTCGATTGCAGGACTTTGGTCTAGTCTCTGGGCTCTCCATTAACTTAGATAAGTCCATTGCGATGTATCTCAGGCCGGGAAGGGCTCGCCCTGGCTGGACGGGACTGGTTCCTTTTCAATGGACATCTAAACAATTCACATACCTAGGGGTCCAGATTACAAAAAACCCTGCTTCACTCTACAGAGCGAATATTAAGAAATCGATTATGGATCTGGACCGCCAATTGTCCGGTTGGGCAAACCTACCACTGTCCTACCTGGGCAGGGCGAGCCTCATCAAAATGACGGTATTTCCCCGCCTGTTATATATACTACAACCATTACCAATACTTTTGACGCACTCAGATGTCAAACGAATTAACACTTTGTTTAGACTCTTTGGGCCTGATCCAGATCAACGATGTAGCGCTGAGCGTGCTAACGCTCAGCGTTACATCGCTGACTCCCCCCTGGCACTCCCCCTGTGCAGGCGTATGGCCCCTTCCTTACACCCGCTGAAGGCTACCCTAACTTCAGCCGGCGTAAGGAAGGGGCCAGACGCTCGCACAGGAGCGTATGGCCGCCTAGCCCGCCCTCCCATCCTCCTTTAACTAGTTCCTCCCCGCCCACCTACAC
>WWET01002128.1:140689-154924 GCA_011038615.1 Limnodynastes dumerilii
GCCTCTTGCCTACTCTCGTCTCCAATAAAGAATAGGTTGGGAAAGTTTAAAATGAAGTTTTATTAGGAACTTAAACAACACAATTTTTCTTTTGATATATTTAACAGATGTTCACCGATTCTTACTATTAACTTGTTGTTTTTCCCACATTTTTTTACTCGTGTATTCTCGTATATTCTACTAAATAAATTACCGATTTAGTATGACACATAAATTCATTTATAGTATATTTAGTTTCATTAATTTTGAATTCCTCGATTTTGCTAGAGCCTTTAACTGTGTGGCACATTTTGCATTTTATATCTGTATATATATATATATTGTGTAACAAAGGTGGTTTCATAATTTTTGTTAGAATGATTATCTTTACTCCTTGTATTATTTGTTTTCTGACTTGGTAGGAGATCTAAGCATTACTTATTAAATAGTTAAAAACAAACCCTCTGTGATGAAGAACGAATGGCTGAATCGCTGCTTAAAAAAAAAATACCAAAATTTGCGCATGATTCAAGGGCCACATACTAGGTACTTTTCTATTTCTATGTACGGCATACTTACACACGTAAAATCACGGCCGAGTGTGTGGGTGTGGTTAGCTGCAGCCGCTCCTCTCCTTGCATCGCACTTGTGTATATTTACGATGCATATTTTTAGGTAAGCACGCAATTTCAATCCTAAATTCGATCTGAAATGTGGAATAGCTGTCCATGGTCTGAAGTTTCAAGATATCTTTTATCAAGTACATTCTAGGAGATTATAGCTAGTATATTATTGTAAGCTATGGACAACATCTGCACATCTCCCTTTTCTCGGGTTTAATATTGATATTCTTTGTTTGCATTAATATTCGTATATGTGTAAAATCAGTTTTATTATAAAAGTACACCATTTTTATTTGTATTTGTACAGCCTCTGTATTTTACTACATAAATGTATTGTTTTAGTTATTTGCAAGTATACATTGATACATTGATATTGTATGTTTTTACCATCAACTATTTTTTATCAGATGTTATGTACAGCATAACCTAAAGACAATGATTCAAATATATTTAAGTGTCATCATAATATAACATTGTAGCAGCAGCCCAAGATTTTAGGGGTCATCGTAGAAATATACAAGTAGGTAAAATCATATATTGCCAGACAATATACAAACTGTATTAAGATGATAGAACCGAGGCTGCAATGGAGTGATTGAGAGCAGGCAATTACAGCAGCCATTATGTGCTATCTCACGAGCTGCATTACATTCTTTAATGTGCTAGTGTAAAATGAAGATATGGAAAGCCATTATTCTTCGTTACAATGAAACTCTGGATCAAACGGCTAACAATTACAGATCACAACAACGTCGTAAGCCATGATTTTTTAGGCTTAGTCCTTCCAATTTCAAATCGGGGCTTTATATATATAGTTTCAAAATGCACCGTGTCATGTAGCGAGTAAATACAAATTATATGTCATTCTAGCTCATTAAAATGATATTTCTTTATGCATTTCTGTAAGCCATCATGTTGAAGGAACTGTTTGATCACAGTAAACATTATTACTGTACAGGAAACATATTTTAATATCCATAGAAACCGATATAAAAACCCGGGAACAGATTAATGAAGTTTGTTTCAATTTCCTAGAAAAGAAAAAGCGTTTCCCATAGCCAATGAGGGGCTACTGGATAAATCATGGCTAGAACAGGGTTGATCCTGGAGGGAAGCCATAGATGCCTGTAAGGTAGTAGGGCTTAATGACGCAATATATGCAAATATGCATGCAACCACGCCCTCTACGGAAGATTTGCCATCTCTCCCGGCAAATCTTTCAGACCGCATTTACGCAATCTACGTATCTTTTTCTTATGTAAATTACGTTAAAAAATGACTACGCATGCGCAGTAGTAAAAATCACTAAACACCGGACGTATATGTTATATGTCCAGTTCTCTGAATACAGGCCTTAGTCCTAATCTGCTTCATTTCTCCCAGGTCACAGTAAAGTCCTTCTAAAGCCTAGAAACACAGAAGAAGTGGCCAAAATTCTGAAGTAAGTGATAAATACACACACACACACACCTGAGAGCTGAAAAGTGGTATCCATGATAATTATACATGTTAAATAGCCCCTACAAAAAAACGACTTGTGTTATATCAAGTATTCAATAAAAATGAGCCACTATTCTTGTAAAATTGTCGTCTTCATCTGCAAATATTATCACTATATTTATTTATCCCCTTTTAGAAACTAGAATATACACAAATTTAATATAAATAGTTTAAATCGAAGCTGTGTATTACAACAATACAGTATATTAACTAATACTGGACAGGATCCAGACCTCCACTTCTACTGCTGTCAGAGCTCTGTGGAGTATCCAGGCTCCTGCGTCATCCTTACTTTTACAAGTCTCTGAATAAACAGTTCAGAGGCCTGTGAATATGACAAAGGAACAGCAATTTAAAGCTCATTCACAACATTAAGAAAATGCGCCTCCTGAACAGCACATTGCAGATTTGATCTCGCACCCCATAGAGCGCGTATCATTTTCCGTGAATTTTGGCTACCGTGGTAGAAGGGAATAGGCGCACTTTGCGCTTATTTGAATCTGCCCCCTTGAGTGTAGGCGAGTTAGTTTAGTTTAGGAGTGTTTCTGTTTTGGGCAGGATAAGGGCATGTTTATGCAATTTAAGTTTCTCAAGTCACATTCTGGGTTTGTTTTCTGCTTTTGTGCTCTTAAATAAAAAAATCATTGTGATTGTTTACTCTGGAACAGCGGTTCATAAACTGTGTTTTGATGAGTACTAGTTACTTCTTATGGAATCAGGTCATCTGCCATATTACAGTCCCATTGGGCCGGATCCACAACAACGTACGTCTTCCAAGGTACAGCCGTCAGTAGCCGATAGTATCTACTACACATGCGTAGTAACTATTTTACGCAATCTACGTATTGTTTTGTTACATAGATTGCGTATATGCAGTCTTTAAATATTTAAATCTACGTAACGAAACGATGCGTAGATTACATAAAATAGTTACTACGCATGTGTAGTAGATACTATCGGCAAATGACGACCGTATGTTGGAAGACGTACGTTGTTGTGGATCCGGCCCATTGTAACCCCATTGTCCTCTCCTCAATTTCTTTCTTCCGCTCTGTCCCTCCCTCCACCTTCTTTTATTGCCCTGCCACTAGTATTGCACTCCCTTTCTTACCCCTTAGAAACATATGTTTTTTTTTTCTATGTATCTTTGCAGATCCACGTCGACTCCTTCTTGTATTTTTACAAATTTCCATGGAGCTACATACCCACTTTACATGTGTTTTTTTTTCTTACATATTTTTGGTTCAGTTTTTACATATGCCATTCAGTCCTCAACATAGATTCTTAAATATGCTATCTGCTGCTACCTCCTTACCGCCTTGTTCTGACAGTTGTCCATATACCACTGGTTCAGAACCCCTGATCTGACTGATTCTTATAATATAAAGTTTACTTTTGCTTTCTTTTCTTCCTAGTTTTAACTATTTAAATTCAGACACTGGGCAGGACAGTATAATCACGCCATTATTTATAAGTTAATGTACAACCCAACCAAATTCTAACTTCCTTCTGATCCCTTATACTATGCTTTCCATTATGCTCCTTTTATTTGTGTCTAGGTATTGCAATGAAAGGAGCCTGGCTGTAACACCCCAGGGTGGAAACACCGGTTTAGTTGGGGGCAGTGTCCCAGTTTTTGATGAGATCCTTATCTCAAGTGCTCTTATGGACCAAGTGATCCGTTTTGATGACATTTCTGGTGAGTGAGTGGTTTGTCTCAATATACATATATATACTCCTTATGAACTATTTATTCTGTCTCTTGTTTGTTCTTTTTAAGGTATAGCCGGTTTATTTTTATTCATTTTTATACCGTTGTGCATGGGCTTTGTTTCTGTTACTCAGATTCCCTGGATCAAGGATGTTGGATAGGATAACTTCCAGAGGTTTGGGGTTTTTAGCTGGTAAAATGTACTTTGTACCCAACTTCAGGATGTCTCGGCTATTCTTGTACTTTTCTATAAGAGCAGACAGTTCTTATAGACAGTAGCTAAGCTTATTTCCACATGGACAGTAGGATAGAGCTGGACAAGTATTCCATATTTTGATTCACGTAAATCGGCTGGATTGTTGAGCTACAAGCTAGGTGACGCACCTCTTTGTAGGTTGGATTTTTTTTTTTACCTCCTGTCAAGGTATTTTATTGTTAAATTTTGACAAAATGTGTTCTTGAGCCAAGGTATGATGCAGATCAATAAAACTGTGGTGTGACAAGGCCAGCCCATGTTCTGCAGAAGCTTCATTTTACAATATTTTACATCACATGAACATGATTTCTTTATAGAAGGCTAGTGTTACACATTGTGGTACCAAAGCCATTTACTACATTCATTACTGTCTATGTCCATGGTCCATTTTGGTATAGACTGTCATCTTTTGCAGTTGTCACCAGTCTCCTCAGTCGCTGTCAGTCGCCATCGGCCCCTGTTTTTCATGCTATTGCAACTCACATCAGCTGATTGACCCAATGTCCATTGGGAACCTAACCCTTCTGTGCATCTGACACCGACCAACAATAAGGCTGAAGGATGCATTATTTAAATTCATTTTGCTGTGTCCCAAATTGTCAGTATGACTTGTACTCTGTGTACTACTCCTGTATCTTCCTTGTGGGAATCTCTGCTCTGCAAATCTTCCAACCAATGGGCTAGATCCTGAGCCCACACGCTTTACATGCGTGCAGAGGTCAGTAAGTACGCACGTGTAGCGGGAAGCGCATGCCCCCAGCACTTACTGCTGACGGTAGTGAATCTGGACACTTAGATGTCCAGATTTCTACCTTAACTTTTACAACTAAGGCCGCAGACCTAGTTTTAAATTAGGGGTCGGGCGGGGAAGCCCCATTACATGTCTATCTCCGCCTCTATGGCACAGATATGACAGGAGTAAAGTAAGGGTCAGCCCCTTTTGCGTACCGACATGCGTATGTAACAAAGTACACCTACCAGTACGCAAACATAACGTTTGTGCTCATTCGCACATGTTACCTGACAGGGGACTTGCGCACGCTGCGTGCGTTAGTCCCCTGTCGTAACTAATTCTGGATTTGGACCTATGTCTTTAAAGTTTGCAGTGGGTTTCCATCTTTGCACTCTCAAGTCTGTGATCACCATTTGCAAAGCAAATTAGGCTGGGAGGGCGGCGTTATCTTACTAACGGCGCCGTCCCAGCGTATTTACACTCTCTTACGCCGGCTGAAGTTAGGGTAGCCTTCAGCCGGCGTAAGGGAGTTTAAATACACTCCAACAAGGGGGAGTGTCGGGGCAGAGCAGTGATGTTACGCTGAGCGTTAAAACGCTCAGTGTAACGTCGTAGCACTGGATCAGCCCCATGGATCCTAACAAAAAAGCAGGAAGAATATATTTCTGATCTTATGTTACATTTTATCTTGACTTGGTACCACCCTGTTTGGTGAAGAGTAGAGTGTGGAGACCATTGGGTTCAAATACTGCTTGTGGTGCATAATAGAAGTTGTATATAATATTATATTAATCATGCTTATACATTACAGGTGCCTTGGTGTGTCAGGCTGGCTGTATTCTGGAGTCACTGAACCGATACCTGGGAGATCGGGGGTATACAATGCCACTAGATCTTGGGGCAAAGGGAAGCTGTCATATTGGAGGAAATTTGGCTACAAATGCTGGTGGCCTGAGACTTCTCCGGTACGGTTCCCTGCGGGGGACGGTCTTGGGACTGGAAGCAGTGAGAGATTTTTAATATCACATACTCTTTATACACAGATTCCATTTCAGTATGTAATCACTTTACCGTCCTCTCTTTAGGTACTCCCTGATGGATCTATTCTAAATTGTCTCAACTCTTTGCGCAAAGATAACACCGGTTATGACCTGAAGCAGCTGTTTATTGGGTCAGAAGGAACTTTAGGCTTTATAACTGCTATATCCATTCTGTGTCCTCGCAAACCTAGTTCTGTCAATGTAGCACTGCTGGGTAAGATTTACGCTTCTGTTATCTTCACAGTAAAGTATTGTCCTGTTTGTCTTGTGCTAATTCTTATAATTGCAGAGTTACAGTACATGAGTGGACAGTCCTACTCTACTAGGTCATGCTTCAATAACATTTGGCTTTTTAGGTGTTGTGAAACTACAATCCCCAACATGCTTTGCAAGTTAATAGTATTGTGTGCCCAGTAAATGATCAAGGAAATTGCCTAAAGCTGTCTACACACTATGCGATAATTGGGATGATGTAGCATGGACCGATGTGTTGGATGCCAAAAAAATTATCCATAAACGCTTCCACCCAATAATCAAGTCTTGAACCATATGACTACCAATGGGTCAATTCTGTTGTTATAGGTGCAGGGTGGTGGGGTGATGGCCCCAAAATTCAGGTAGTGTGTGGCCAGGAAACTATTTCCCCAGCAGCCATGTTATATCAGATGCCATATAGCTTGGGTATTATGTGGACCTCAATGATAATTGTATAATAAGTTCCCCTAAATAGATGTGTCACACACAGACATCCTTGAGCTCATAAAGGAGACACAATATCTTGTATAATACAGTATTAGCAGCAGAATGGGCTTTGTTTTGTGACAGGCTGTGAGAATTTCAGCAGAGTTCTTGAGGTATTCACCTTGTGCAGAGACCAGCTTGGAGAGATTCTGTCTGCCTGCGAGTTCCTGGACTCTGAGTCTATGAGGATGGTTCAAACACATCTAAAACTGACTAACCCTCTGCCAGGTATCGACAAACCTATCCTATTTTCATGCACTCGTATATACACCTAGCAGCCATTTTTATGTGTATCTCTACTGTTACTTTAAAATTGCAGACAATCCATTCTACGTATTGGTAGAAACATCTGGATCATGTGCAAAGCACGATGAGGAGAAACTGACTGTCTTTTTGGATAGTGCTCTGGACTCTGGGTTTGTGACATCAGGGACAGTGGCTACAGATCAAAGTAAAATAATGGTATGTTCCTTTTCCTCCAATAGGTAATGATTTATTGAGGTTTTAAGTCATTTTGGTATATTATAGCTAACAGTGCGGTTTAGTTGGTTATCAAAGCACACAGTGCTTGCAGCCATGTTGTTGTCTGAAGCCGATATTTACAAGGAAGCAACCTCTCTATATCTATTCCATTTTATGGCTAATGTGTGTGTGGTGTGCTGCATTTTGTCAGTATAGTTTGATTTGGCAGTTCCCATGAAAGGTCCTGAGTGTTTGTTTACTTTATACCCAACAATCTATTTAAACCTCTTTCAGGATCTCTGTTCTTGATGCATTTTATCAGTCAAGTTCACAGGCCGTTCCTTTTGCCTATGATAAGTTTCTGAATACTATTGTAGGTGTTTGTAACAAGAAGCGCCAGTTTCTTTTTCACTATTAAACAAACTCGCCTTGTTTTGTCTGTAGCTGATATTCTTGTAGTGTTGAATACATTGGAATGTTACATAAATTATACACACATACGTAGGCCATAAAGCTTAAGAATAAGAATGTGTGCTATCTGTATGCAGTAATAATCATGTGAAGGTCCAATAAAGGTTTCTGAAAATGCAAGTTTGCAGTAATTATATTTTTGAATGTCTGGTTGTCTTTCAGTTCAGGGACATCTATTTGTTCACAGTACTGGAATACATCCAATACTGGAAGCTTTAACCTGGCTAATCCTTTTAGCTCAGAGCACTCTTACTACAGGAATACGCCTTTAGTTTTGTTTGTATTGGCAGAGAGGGGAGGAAAGGTTTCCTTGTGTTGTGGTTTGCTGGCTTAGAGTAGTTTTTGGTGTTGGTTTGTCCAACCCATCCAGGCTGTATTTGTCCTTTCTCTTTTTTTCATTCACTAGCGTTTTCATCTGGTTTATATAATTGTATGGATTATGTTTCTTCTGTGTGTCACCTGCAGCTTAAGATGGAAATGTGTTTGTGCTTTTTTTTTTTTTTGGTACCAGCATGATCAGTACTCTAATTATACAGAGATCTTCTCAGTGTGTATTGTAAAGACACACATGGAAGGTACCGCTTTGACCAGGCTTGCCCATTTAGTGACCTGTCATTCTAATATCACTTGAGGCTCTACACAATATTTTATCCAATCATCTGACCATTGGTGACAATCTCACAGTATGTACACCCCATTTATTGGTCCAATGCTAACCGCATTGTGGCATTGCATTTAATGTTCTGCACATCAGATAGTAAGATCCAATGTATGATTTTGTGCAGGTTGTATAGTGTGGGATTAGTATCAATCTCTTTAAACAGCGACATTCATTCTATTTCTTAGCTGTTCCCAATATTTAAGCTCCCTCATGTACTTTATGCTGGCATCTTTACTTGGAAAGTAGGCTGCCTATTGTCTGTATCTTTAGGGACAGTTTACAAATTGGGGTTGTTCCCCTGTAATGAACTTTGATCTTTCACATAGTTACACACGGTCATCTTCTTCCTCTGCATGTTAATTCTATTTCTGCAAATACTTTTTGGAATTTGTGCTGACATTTGTATTTCATGCCACCCTAAAGTAAAAGGAACACGTTGCTTCAAATCACAAGTCTCTTACTATTCACACACCTTATAGCATAAAAAACATTCAACATTGACTCAGAATAGTGATTAAATGTTATGCTTAATTGCTGAGCACAGCATTAAAAGGTTCCATCAGATGACAGACTGAGGAGATTGTAGACATCGATAGTCCAGTACTCCTGACGTGTTAATAGTCTCCTATAAATACTTGCACAAAGTCCAATTAGCAGTTGAGAAAGCTCCATTAGATGTAATGTATTGTACCACTTTAAGAACTGTATAATCAGTGGTTTAGCAATCTGGCTATCAATATAAATTGGGTCTAAATTATGTTATTGAAGGAGATTTAGCCTTTCATACGTTTCATACGTTTACCAGGTCCACAGGGAGATGGAGAAAACAAGGTGTAAACTGCTTGAAGTGCAGGCTCCTCACCATCTAATATAGCAGATCTTTTTTTGCAGATCTTAATTGTGTGTAATTAACCTGTTTATTATTCACCCTCTCTACCATACAGTCTCTCTGGGCGCTCCGGGAGCGTATCACCGAGGCTCTAGCACATGATGGCTATGTCTACAAATATGACTTGTCTGTGCCTGTGGAAAAACTGTATGCCCTTGTAGAAGAAACAAGAGCACGCTTGGGTGCCTCTGCTCAATCTGTGGTTGGATATGGACATTTAGGTGAGACCGTTTTGTACCCATAACAACATAAAGACTTTTAATCTGCCCGCCATCCACACACTAAATATTGTGTGTTTCCTTTATAGGTGATGGGAACTTGCATTTAAACGTTACAGCAAAATCGCACAGTGACACCTTACTGGCAGCACTGGAGCCCTTTGTGTATGAATGGACAGCCCAACACTGTGGCAGTATCAGTGCTGAACATGGCTTAGGCTTCAAAAAGAGGGACCATATCTATTACAGCAAATCCAATGGTGCTGTGCACCTCATGCAGCAGCTTAAGCATTTGCTGGATCCAAAAGGCATCATGAACCCATACAAGACTATCCCACCAGCTGATTGATTTTTTGCCTTTGTTTCTTCCAATCATGAGTAGTGAACGTGTTAAAAGAACTTGGAAAATAGCCAGTTTTCTTCAGTCTATTCTTTTTACCCTACATATTAACAAATGTTTTTTTTAGCTTTTTAAGGGTGTACAGCAGATATGTCAAACAAGCGGCTCACGGGCCACATGTGGCCCAAACGCATATTTTTTTGCAACCCAGTATTACTATGTGTACCACTAGATTAAATGTAGGTTTGGTGCGATGCGATTGTGGCTGGAAGAGGGTTCCTGCTGTCAGCCACACAGCAGTTACACAGAAAAGCTGATGCCAAACCCCCTTTCAGCTCTCCTGTATAACTGCTGTAGCGGAACCATATTTCTTTATGCATGCACTGTGGAGGAGTGCAGCAGACATCAAAGGTTAGTAAAGTGTGTACTGAAGAGGCTGGAGACATATGAATGGGGAATACTGGGAGCTGGAGACACATGAATGGGGAATACTGGGGAGACTAGAGAGACATGATGCGAATACTAGGGAAGCTGAAGAGACATGATGGAGAATACTGGGATCTGGAGAGACATGGGGCCTTATGCAGAACTCCAAGTTTTCAGCAATGTGTTACGTAATCTACGTTACTTCTTGCAACGTAGATTGCGTATATGCGGTCTTAAAGTTCTGCATACGGCCCATGATGTGGAATATTATGGAAGCTGGAGAGACATGGGGGGTGATTCAGAGATGCGACTGCGAAAAGATCGCAAATATACGCAACTAAGTTCAGATCTTAGCAGGTTACAGCCCACTGCATAAACAGTCACTCCCCTTGCAAACAGCGGCGGATCATAAAGTTAGACCACCATTGACTAACCCTAACTCTGCGCTGTCATTTGAGATCTTAAGGGAAGTAGTTGCGGTTATTTGAGATCCTAAGTGTCTGCCCACGCCCACTTTCCCTCATCTCCCTGCCTCCCCCCGCCCATTTCCATGCAAATCCTTCAGATCTTAAACTTCCGCAGCACTTAAGATCTTAAGTGCTTGCGATCGATTCACAGGTCCGTGCTTAGCGAATTTAAGATCCTAACCTCTACGTAGACGGCGTTGCACTATTAATACGCATGCGCATTGATGCAAATTTTCTAAGATCCTAAATATACTCACCTAAGTAGCGATAAAATCGCATCTCTGAATCAGACCCATGACATGGAATATTGGGGAGGCTGGAGAGACATGATGGGGAATATTGGGGAGGCTGGAGAGACATGATGGGGAATGCTATGGAGGCTGGAGGAGACTTTTATTTTTCTTGCACCCTACACAATCTTATTGTTTGACCCAATTGGGGTTTTGAGTTTGATATGCTTATGCAGAGTTGGAGCTGTGAATCCCACTGTATCTGCCAAGCAGAGCGTTAAAAACCAGACAGAGCTGAAACTGTGGCACTGCCAGCTTGTCATGGTGAGTCACTGCTGGCTACCTTTCCCATTTAGTTTAATTTAATGGATTTATGTACATTCGCTGTGAACTATTTTGCTAAAAATTAGTTTTTTTCTTTGTTTGCTCTTGTGATTCTGAACCCCAGGACTAGAATTTAAGAATATTAATGCCCATGACACCTTTTTTTTTTTTTTTTTTAAGATATCATTTTACACAATTTACTTACCTTGTCTGACCAGGTATCTGTCCAGGCTCTACTCTAATAACTTTGGATCTGATTCACAGTTATGGGTAAATTCTGTACATTAGCCTCTGCTGCAGAGGCTAGCATACAGAATTGGTGATCCACAATCCTGCATGTAGGAGAGCAGGGCACTTCCCCTTATGTCCTACGTGCAGACTTGAGATCTCCCGCCAGGACCCTACCTTAAGTATTCCACATGCATCTCCTAGCATGCTTAGCCAAGCCCTTACTGTACAATTTACATGCATATCTTATGCAGGGGCTGATATCTGCAGGGAACACAGAATCGGGCAGCTGAAGCCTGCCAGAGTAATGATTTCTGAATCTGGTCCTTTGTTCATAAACCTAATGAAATCCAAATCGATTTGACTCAGTGGTGTTTTGAACAGTTTTCCTATTTCGGGAAAGTGATATTAAGATGTCTATTTTACCAAAATTCTTGTATCTTTTCCAGAGTCTGCCTATCACCATCCCCCAAAAAGCCCCTCTCATATTCTCAGCACTTCATTTGGAATGACAAAAGCGGAGATTCAAGCACAATATTTTATATGGATGTAAGGAAGGTGGAAGGCTCCATCTTCCTAATATCCTCTTTTATTATAGCAATCCTGAGAAACAGTTAATTGCTATGGAGAATTACTTTGCCCCTCTTCCTCTGGACCCCTGCCCTTCACAGTGTTGCACACCCTACAGTTTGCAAAATGCAGAAATTTTGAAGAAGATTAAGGTGCTTTTCTCTCATCTCTACAAAGGTTTTGCCACTTATGGCCATTTCACATAACCCAGCATTTAGTCCAGACCAGCAAGCTTATTATTTGAAGAGTTGGTGTAGACAGGGCCCTCGCTGTGTCAGCCATTGGTGCATAGTGGTTGCATGTGGCAACACAGTGAATTGAAGGATGTGGCATCTCTACCGGAGAGGATGTGGTGGACATATCATATCTCCAGATTAAACACTATAGGCCAGATCCAGCCCCCCGCACGCTTTCCATACGTGCAGGGGTCTGTACGTTCGACAGAGATGGGAGTGAATGCCCCCTGTCACTTCCTTCTCTTGTGTGGGCCTGCCTTAAGTCAATCGTGTGGATCAGCGGTCTGTGTGACCTCTGATCCGCACAAGTGTGGGAGATCCCTCCCACACTGTACAATGACCATGTTTCCCCCCACCCACTTTAGCAGGCAGAGGGGAAGTACAGCCCATTTGTTCAGAAAAGGTCTTGAATGGAACTAAATTCTGTACGATTCTTGCTTTGCTAGTGTAACACTAGATAGTAACATCTTACTATCGTAACACTAGCGTAACGGCTGGAGGGCGCATGACCTCCAGTCAAATCAGGCACTTTGCGGTCCTATGTGACCAGTTTAGCACCACTCCCAGCCCATAGCAGGGACCTCACCCCTTTTGAAGGCCTATGTCAGCTCTCACAGGCCCCTTTCCACTTAATTTCTACTCTATACAAAGCATTATTATCAGAGTTCTGGCTGGATCTGGCTCTGTTTACATGGGTCAAACTTCTGGCACTGCTCCTCAGTGATTGGGGGCCCGTTTCATATTTGGTGGAGCTGTTCAGCGCTGTGACCATTCTGGGCTTCAGTTATACAAGTGACCTCACAGTATTAGAAGGAGTTGTGATTCCCATGAATTTTGGCTGCTTAACCTCTCTTTCCTCCCCATTTCCACCTCTAAAAAGTATTTACTTTCAATTTTGCAGCCAAGGCAGTAATCCAAACATTGATAATCCCCAATTTTAATCTCCATTAGAGAATGGGCTGCCAGAATAGACATGTCTATGGAGATGGAAGAGACCACGTCTTCCGCCTTAGATAAATGTGCTGATTTCATAGTGACATGGTGGCCCTGGCTGGTATTTAAAGATCCTGACTTCTATTAACAGTTTACTCTTTCTTTAGTTATATTACGCCCCTTTAAGTTTTATACAAGCCCCCACCATTGTTATCTAATGCCACCTCTCCCTCTCTTCCCTGTGCCCCCCCTCCCCCCTCCCAAATTTTTTATGTTACTTCTTTCTTTTGCTGTATGTACTCACCTTATATCAAAAACCTGCATTCACCATTTCTATTGTGCAGGCTATGTATAATAGTTTTCTAGAATGCAAATGAACAAAATGGGCCAGATCCAGAACAACGCTTGTGAGCGAATTTCCACGTGGCGGAGACGTAAAATCGCGTTTTGGTAAGTACTGCGCATGCGCATCATAGAAAATACACTCCGTAACATAGCGTAAATCTGAACGTTTGGGCCATTCACGTATGTGTCACATAAATACACTGCTCAAAAAAAAAGGGAACACTAAAATAACACATCCTAGATCTGAATAAATGAAATATTCTTGTTAAATACTTTGTTCTTTACATAGTTGAATGTGCTGACAACAAAATCACACAAATTTATCAATGGAAATCAAATTTATTAACCCATGGAGGTCTGGATTTGGAGTCACCCTCAAAATTAAAGTGGAAAAACACACTACAGGCTGATCCAACTTTGATGTAATGGCCTTAAAACAAGTCAAAATGAGGCTCAGTAGTGTGTGTGGGCAGGATGTTGCAGGCAGCAGAACGTTCTCCATGGCGTCTCCAGACTCTGTCACGTCTGTCACATGTGCTCAGTGTGAACCTGCTTTCATCTGTGAAGAGCACAGGGCACCAGTGGTGAATTTGCCAATCTTGG
Organism: Limnodynastes dumerilii; assembly: GCA_011038615.1. NCBI lineage: Eukaryota > Metazoa > Chordata > Amphibia > Anura > Limnodynastidae > Limnodynastes > Limnodynastes dumerilii. The sequence goes on from WWET01002128.1 coordinate 154,676, forward strand.
TGTTCTCTGGCAAATGCCAAACGTCCTGCCCGGTGTTGGGCTGTAAGCACAACCCCCACCTGTGGACGTTGGGCCCTCATACCACCCTCATGGAGTCTGTTTCTGACCGTTTGAGCAGACACATGCACATTTGTGGCCTGCTGGAGGTCATTTTGCAGGGCTCTGGCAGTGCTCCTCCTGTTCCTCCTTGCACAAAGGCGGAGGTAGCGGTCCTGCTGCTGGGTTGTTGCCCTCCTACGGCCTCCTCCA
>WWET01002128.1:163986-187752 GCA_011038615.1 Limnodynastes dumerilii
TTTTGCCTATAGCAACCAATCAGATTCTAGATCTTATTTAACTATTGCATTCTAGAGAATGTCAGCTAGAATCTGATTGGTTGCTATGGGCAAAATCTCCATTGTTTCAAAACCCACAGCTTAGCAAATCTGGACCCTGGTCACACATTATTGGCTGTACTAGGGATGCTACCACCTGCTTGCAATACCAACAAATACATTATTATATTATTTATAGGGTTTACCATACTCCGCTGGGGCTGACCAGTATGGGACTACGCTCATATTCCAACAGTCCTAAATGTTGGGGCAGGGAAGCTGATTTTTGACATTTACTGTAGTCTTGTCCGAAGCTGCCTTTTGGTTTACTATATGGACATGTATTGGATATGCTATAGTGTATCACTAGAGCAACTTTTTAATGTAGTAAACTATAAATACATTATGCTAGATGCTGGTTTGCACCAGACTCGCCCATGCTCCCTCAGTGGTTGACATTGGTTAACAAAAATATCAAACATGAACGATACTTATACCTTTATATGTTATAAATAACATAGGATTTGGTTGAGATGGTATGAATCCAGATATGGAGACTCTGCAGACGGGGACAATAACCAATCATCCTCTGCATTTGGTTGTTATTCTTGCCTCTTTTTAAGTCCGTATCTCCTCAAAATATCCGACCCATTAGGTATCACTGTTCCACATTCCCTCATTCCAAATGCTCTTAATTGTCACTGTTGTTCCTTTCCTTTAGACATGTATAACTGTCTCGTCATACTCATACATTAATTGTCAATCTCCATATAACCACTACTATATGCTACTATGACATGAATAGAACTGTTATTAATAGACTTATGGGGGTGGGTTGGGGTTATGTAATATAAATATGTATGTTAAGTATACATGTTTGGGCTATGTTGGCCCTATTGTTTGTATATATTGTTTTGTCTCATGTAAATTGCAAAATCTAAAAAAAATGGACTGAATTAAAAAAAAGAGTAGCACCATACATAACTACTTGTCAGTGTTTTAATGATTACAGATAAGACAGGGAAGCCTACCTCTGACAATGCCCAATCATTTCCCAAGTAACTGCTGACACTTGTCCCCTTTGGAATAGCAATGGCTGTCTCCATCATTGCAACTGTAGCAAGAATGTGTCCCTAGGAAATAGGAACACACAGTAAAGGATTATTACCATTTTATCAGTTGATTGTGTCTGGTCAGTAACTACCATAGTAGGCTAATTCTTAAGCTGGGTACACACTGAAAGTTTTAACTAATGATCCAACAGGGACTTCCGGTGAGCGTCTGTCGGGTGCAGATGTGTTTTTACAAGAGCTCCTCTGTTCCACTTACTAAAGGAAGCTAAAACCTCTCAAATAGCCTCCACAGTGGCCACAGACATATCTCACAATCATCATGATAACCCCGGAAAAGAGTTCAATTATACCGGCTCCCCGGACGTAACTTATAATTGCCGGAGTCTAGCTCTGCTGTAAGGGCGCCAAGCAACATTGCCGTACCACGTTGATTGTAGACGCCTGACTTTTCGTGCCTGACATCGGATGCTGGACCCACACCCAAGTGGTATATTGATCCTGGTCAGTGCGGTACCTGGTGGTGATTTCCCTTAGAGTCGCGGGGTCTGCCGGAGGAGGGACGGGAGAAGGAGACATCCTCGGGTGGTGACACTGGTGGCCTAGAGACGCGGAGAAGTTACGGTGTCGGGGGGTGAAGGATCAGGATCGGCTGTTCCCTGTGCATCCGTCGAGGATTGGGTAGTGGCTGCTGGGGGATGCTGGAAGCAAACGTGGTCGCTTAACTACCAGATCACCTGTGAAGACAACGCGGTGAGACTGTTTGGCGGGAACATCTTGCAAGCCTCGGCGCCATCTTGAGTCTTGCGGCGCGGGAGCTGTTCTCACACCTTCATAGTGTCGTGACTACTACAGAAACACACGGAGCACGGGCTTGTGCTGTAATCCTATTTCAGAGACTCTGTCTTCTGGGGTGTTTGGTCCAAGGGCATTTTTTTCCGGAGGACTTAGCCTCAATAAACAATCTATGGACTAGTAATACTACTGCCCCTCAGCTACATAGTGGAAGAGTATCACACTGCTCACAACTAATAAGACACAATAAAAATAACATTGTCGGATATTTGTACTATATGTACCTTTATATGTGTTCTATTACCTACTGTCTTGAAACTGAGATTCAACATTTTGAGCACACACTCTCGACCATCTGCTGCCTCAGGATTTAATCGTTTGGAGGACGAATTCTCACCAAATTGATGGCTGTAGCTATATGCTTTATATAATACTATAGTCTGAATTTTCACGACTTGCTAATAACACAGGTTGTGAAGTGGTGGTACTAGCTATCAGTATCTATCTACGTTTTAACGGGTTAGCATAAGATTGTTATTTACATCTGAAAGTAAGCTGGTTCAAAACGTATTCTGTTAGACGTATTGACATATATTGTTAAGAGCCATGTGACACAATACCCTGGTTTAATTGCACTACCGTCTCCATAGATGTGTCTTGGTGTAGGTTTTACATTTTGCTGAGTGTACATTGCGAATTTCACATCTACTTTTTATAGTATCTATGCGAAACTGGGGTCATTCTAATACGGCAACCCAGATCCTTCATATCATTTTCTGGACATATTTGCAATATCATTTTAATAATTGTGTCTCAGCGTAGGTTTTGACCTTAGCTAGGAATATATAGCGAATTTTACATTTATTTCTCACAGTACTTATGTTAAATTAGGATCATTATTATAAGGCAACCCAGAATTTTCACATCATTAGGGGTATGAAAAGATATTTAGGCCAATCTGAAGATACTAAAATGGGAAAATCAAGGGGTGCGGGTGTCGCTAACACTAAATTGAGGAGTCAGCCTCCCCCCCCTCTCCTCCCCATAAATCTACACCCTACCAAGAAGAGCATGTTACTGCTCCTCCTTCTGTGGCAGATACAGCCAAAGAACTCTCCTTGCACTTACTTCCCCTACTTGAGCAGAAAATCCTACCTGTAATAAAATCTCGTTTTGATACCTTACAGGCTGGTATAGATAATGTTATAGCTGCCTTAGACTCCAATACTACGCGCACTGACAATCTGGAGTGAGTAACGAGTGAGTAATCTGGATGATACACACATCTCGCTGCAGAATACCATACTCCAACAAACTCAAAAAATAACCAACTTAGAAGATAAATTAGATGATTTGGAGAATCGCAATAGGCGAAATAACTTGCGATTTATTGGCATACCCGAGACGATTAAAACCCCAGACTTACTTAATTATCTGCAGCAGCACCTCCTTAATGCCTTGCAATTATCAGACTCTCTTAACAATATTGTCATAGGGCCTGATTCAGAGGTTGAAAATAAGAACTTAAAGTTACACCTGGGCAAAACCATGTTGATTTCAGGGGGAGTCAAGTTAATTTTGTTCTATGCATGCAGGGAGAATGCTTTGCTTTTACTTATTGCACACAGATACCTGATCAGCTTCACTTTTAAACTACTAATTAGACTTGAGCTGGGAAACATCACCTTTTATCTATAATACTGTTGCAACAAATGAAATTTGACTCCCCTGAAATCAACATGGTTTAGCCCAGGTGTAACTTTAAGTTCTTATCTTCAATCTCTGAATCAGGGCCATAGAGAGGGCAAATAGGCTGGGACCCGAAAGACCAGGAAATAGGGACAGGCCTAGGGCGGTGATAGCTCGGTTTCTCAATTATAGGGATAAGGAGTTGATTCTGCATACCTACAGATCTTTCCCCTCTTGTACAATTGGTGGCCTCAAGATACTCATCATCCAAGATTTTTCCATACACATAATGTAAAAACTACGTGAGTTTGCCCCGATATGCAAAACTTTGCATGATCATCACTACAAATTTATCTTGTCATACCCTGCTCGCCTGAGAATCACACACAATGACCAAACATATACTTTTGATAATCCAAAAGAGGCCAGGGATTTTGTCACTACCTTTGACATGCCCTCTCATAGCTCTAATCTAGGTTAAAGTGTAATCATTTTCAATTCTCTGGGTTGCCTTTTCCGCCAGGTTGTTGGCGGTCATAAAATATGACTTTACTTATTATTATTAGACTGACATGCGTGTTGCTTGTTACGTTAAAAACTAAATTGCCCTATGTTTTGGGCGGTTTAGCATTTCAAGTAGGAAAAGTTAGAAAAATGTCGATTGAGAGCAATGCTACTGTTAGTTCTCAGCTACAAGAACTTATTGTTTTTTGGTTATTACTTGTATTTGTGATATTTTTACAGCATGTCCCAGCTCGTACTCGAACTTGTGCAGAGATCCTCGGGCAGCGTGGAGCATTCGATGTCCAGGTTATCATCTTCATGCAGGAGGTAGAGCCTACATTAACGTTTAGTGCCACATTTATCATCAACCTTACATGTTATAACACATGGCTAGTGACCAGCCACTAATACCTACTATTCCCTCCTTACCAGTTAGGCCCCACAGCTTAAGTTTGTATTGTGGAATGTGGAAGATCTCAACTCTCCAGTTAAACGGAAGAGAGTTGTCTCTCACCTGAAACTGTTAGAGTCAGATGTCATCTTTTTACAAGAGACGCACTGGTCTACCCCGGAAAATACCTTGAAGGCCCGCTGGATTGGTGACTGCTTTAAAGCCAATTATAATAACAAAACGAGAGGGGTTGCCATTGTGCTTCGCAGATCGTTGCAGTATGAGGTATTGGAGCAGATTAGTGACCCGCAGGGATGTTACCTTCTTTTGGATATAGCAGTGGGGCAAGAAACATTTACGTTGTTTAACATTTATGCCCCAAACTCCCCTCCGAAGGAATTTTTCCTCAACATCTCGAGTCTGTTGTTGCAGAGAAATGTTACTAACCTTATATTAGGGGGCGATTTTAACTTGGTTGCGGAGCCTGCTGTGGACAGATCCTCCCCTATAAACCCTACTTCTCTCTCTCTCAAAGCACCAATATACACCACCTAGAGTCAACACATTGCATCTCTGATCTGTGTCGTATTCAGCACCCGGGAGAAAAGACATATACTTTCCACTCATTAGTACACAAATCCTTCTCTCACATTGATTATCTCTTGATTAGCGATCATCTCTTCCCTAGACTTCAAAAATCAGACATTCATAGCATACTGATCTCTGATCACGCCCCTATCTCTGTAACCCTGCAGCCACGTCAAATTAACCCCAATAATCGTACGTGGAGATTCCCCTCCCACTTGTATAGCTCTGAAGATTTTCAAAAGTCTTTGATAGCTAAGTGGACAGAGTATGCCTGGTGTAACTCGGAACACACGGACACACCAATACTATATTGGGAAACTGCCAAAGCAGTCTTCAGAGGACATATAATTTCCTACGTCAATGGCAGGAGAAAGGAGTATAATAAAAATTACAAAAAACTTCACGATACCATGGCTGAGACTTTCACTGCATATACTAATGACCCAACAGAGGCTAACTTACACACATATAAGAACGCTAGACATCTCCTAGAAAGTTTATTACTGTCACAAGCGCAAATTGCTCAAGAATATCAAAAACATAAATATTATAGATGGGGCAATAAATCTGGGATTCTCCTAGCGAATTTGACAAAACTTTCTACAAAGAAACAAAACATTTTGACAATTAGAGACCCACACTCCCAAACCATTTCCCATCAAAACCAGGAAATCCAGCGTGTTTTTCATAAATATTACAGTCAACTGTATGAGAAACGTCCTGAATTTCCAGAGCTTCACCAGGACATGTTGACAAAAGCTAAACTCCCTAAACTAACACAGGAACAAAGGGACACATTGAATGCCACTATTACCGAAGGGGAAATTAAACATGCGATCTCAACCTTAAAAAATTGTAAGTCACCTGGCCCTGATGGTTACACGGCTGAATTTTTTAAACTTCTGAAGCAGCAAATAGCCCCTGCGCTTACTTCCCTATTCACGCATCTTCATACTGACCATCCTGCATATCCTTCCTTTAATCAACCTTTCACTACACTAATCTTAAAACCTAATAAGCCGGCTGATCAAGTCATTTCATATCGCCCAATCACGCTCCTGAATCAGGACTTTAAATTATTGGCTAAGATTATTGCTACAAGATTACAAAACATGCTACCTACTCTTATCACTTCCCACCAAATGGGTTTCGTCCACGGCAGGTACTCTGTCAAAGCTGTTAGGACAGCGATAGCAGCTCTAAAACTATATAACAGGAGAGATGATCAAACCATGCTCTTGAGCTTGGACGCCGAAAAGGCGTTTGATCAGATCTCGTGGACTCATCTGCAACATATTTTCCAGAGGAGGGAGTTTGGGGACAAATTTACCCATTTTATTCAATTCATTTATACAAACCCAGCGACGTCCTTGTGGGTCAACGGGTCTCGCACAGACCCAATATATATGTTCCGGGGTACATGCCAGGGATGCCAGCTTTGCCCACTTCTCTTCAACTTGGCGTTAGACCCCCTGCTCAGACTCCTGCAGGACTGTCGGTTTTTCTCGGGGATCAAATTGGGAAACACACTTACAAAGATTACGGCATTTGCCGATGATCTTTTACTGTATGTCTCAAATCCCCGACACTCTTTGTTAAAAATATTCAAGTTGATTGAGGAGTTTGGGAAAATATCAGCTTTGTAATTAATCAAAATAAATCTGTTGCGCTATGGCTGGGTGTGGATAACCTCCCCCTTTGGCATGACCAGTTTCCAATCCAGTGGGCTAAAGGTTCTTTAATATATCTGTGATTACGACTACCCAAGAATCCATTTCTCCTCTATGACCTAAGCTTTGGCAACCTAGTTAAAGAGGTATGCTCCTCCATGACCCGATGGTTAACTCTTCCTCTATCTTTCACGGGGAGAGCAAACCTTATCAAAATGATAGTTTTGCCAAAGCTCTTGTACCCACTACAAATGCTCCCAATTACGATTAATTTGAAGGATGAAAAAATCTTGAATAGAGAGTTCCTGTCACGTTCAAGGGGTGTTTGGGATCTGTCCCGAGTGTCAGAGATGAATACAACTGAGATGGCTGGAATTGGAAGTGAGCTGGTTTAATGAAGGACAGGGGTATACATGGTCCGTGAACAGGGGTACACCCTGGTGGAGGAGGGTAGAAGTAACAGGAGACTACCCTTGGGAAGCTGTAGCAATAAAGTCCGGGTGGAATAGGCTGTAGCAATAAAGTCCGGGTGGAATAAGCTGTAGAGTTGGTTGCAGAGTTGGATAGAATGGATCCAGGCAGCAGGTACTGTGGAGTTGGAGTCAGCGGGGTCGGAGTCAGCAGAACTGATGTCAGCAGGGATGAACCAACTGGACCGCAGGACTGGAACTCTGGACTGGACCTTAGGACTGGACCTCAGGACGAAACCTCAGGACTGGACCTTAGGACTGGACCGCAAGACTGAACCGCAGGACTGAACCACAGGACTGGACCACGCAGGACCAACAGGACTGGACCACGCAGGACTGGACCAACAGAACTGGACCAATCAGGACTGGACCAATCAGGACTGGACCAATCAGGACTGGACCAAGCAGGACTGGACCAAGCAGGAGCCCAATGCAGGAGTACCAGGCACCTAGAGGACCTAGTTGTTCTGGCAACGTTGGAACAGTGCACAGGGTTTAAATAGTGCGCCCTGTGCACTGATTGGATGGGGGACCAGAGAACACTGAGTCTATTGGAGGAGCGCCGTCATGTGACCAGTCCAAGATGGCGGCGCCTATGGACCAGAGCACCGCCGCACTTGCCGCCAGAATCCCACGTGGAGAACGCCGCGTCCAGACTGGTGAGTATGCCTGAGGCTGTCACTGTTTCAGTGACAGTCTTCGACGACTGCGAGGACCCGTGCGCCGGGAGAAAGGTACAGACAGGGAACCAGGACACAGGTAAGTGCGGCGCCTGCCGCAGTTTGTGATAGTTCCATAGATTTGTCTGGCGGGGCAAGAGATCTAGGATAGCACTATCTAAGTTACAGCAATCCACCTCTAATGGTGGAATTAATCTTCCAAATCCAAAGCTGTATAGCTATGCTAGCCATTTTTGAGTTATAAAAGATTGGCTTCATAATCTTTCGCAATATTGTAACACAGATATCGAACAGGCGTTCCTGACAGACATGTCATTAGTATCCTTCTTACACACTAAGAGGTCGTTATTGAATAATGAACAATTGGATAACCCTCTCCTAATGGCCAGTTGGAAAACTTGGAGACAAGTAAGACGAGCTATGGGGCTGAACCCCGATCTTTCCCTGTTCCTTCCATTTCTAAAAAATCCGGCTTTCCAGAATGGCCAAGCAGGGTACCCATTCACTAAATGGCCCCAAAATAAGTTGACTTGTTTGAGAGATATAAGGAATATATCCACTAAAACCATTTTGCCGATACAACAAATATGTGTCTCTTATACTATTCCTAGCACACATATCCTTGCTTTACACCAAGTAAAGCATTATGCTAGTACGGTATTGAGACAACTTACTCCCCTCGATTGGTCTAATGAACTTGACACAATGTTAACGCAGTCGCCTAGCGGTAGGGGGGCTATATCTAGGCATTATCAATATTTGCGTGACACTTTGGACTATAATTTATTAAATAAAGGCCTAGCTTTTTGGCTTCAGATATACCCTCACCTATCTGTAGAAGAACTTTTGAAACACTGAGATTCTCAGCGATAAAAGCCAGTACATATCGTGAGATGTCTTTATACATTTTTCATAGGGGATATATATCTCCAAGCAGACGTTTTCAGATGGGTTTATCTGAATCCGCAAAATGCCCCAAATGTAGAAGTGATCCAGCAACCTTATAGCACTGCCTTTGGGACTGTGTCTCTATACCAGTGCTCCTCAACCAGTGTGCCATGGCACACCAGTGTGCCACAGGATGTTGCCAAGTGTGCCGCAGTGAAATGCCTCCAACAGGAGAAAAAGCATTGGAAGACCTTGCCTTAAGGAAATAAGGGGATACTGGGGAGGCTGCAGATACATGAATGCAGAATACTGGAGAGCTGAAGACACATGATTGGTTATACTGGGGAGGCTGCAGACACATGAATGGGAAATACTAGGGAGGCTGGACACACATGAATGCGAACTACTGGGAAGGCTGCAGACACATGATGGAGGCTAACAAAAAAAAAGTTATTAGCTACGATTTTTATTTTTTTTTAAATATTTTTATTGATGATATTGCATTATACATGGAATGTGCTTTGAACATTTTTATGACATTAGTTTAAACTTATATAAAATCGTCATGAATATGTCAAGGTAACAACAAGTAAGATATGAGATCCACTACCGCCTGGATGACCAGTGAACGGCGGGAGTTTAATTAACTAACACTTCAGTTGTCTATTATGATACGTGAATATCCATTACAGATCAACTTTTACTTTTAGACATTATGTAACCGTTACACCAAATGTCAAATAACAAATAACAAGTAGCGAGGCATACTGCACGTTACTGTCTGCTAATATCTAATTCTGATTTATTACTATAGGTATGTTGCCTAAGTGAGATTCCAATAGATACCAAGAAGTGTTGCATATAGAATCCTTAATTCTGCCTTGCATTGTCGGATGAAGTATATTAATATAACCTCCCCAACATTTCATAAACCCTTCCACCTTTTTTTCCTTTTCCAATAGAGTCTCAATCCACTCCATTTTAAAGAGAAAAAATAGCTTGTCCAAGAACAGCTTCATGGATGGACGTGTAGTAGACATCCAACACTGGAGGATCACTTTCTTAGCTGCCGCACTCACTAATAGAGCTAACTTCTTAATAACTCTGGGTACCCGCCCTTCCATTGGAAATGTACCAAACACTGCCCATTCAGGTGTAAAATCAAAGTTACAAATTAGGTGTTCTTCCACAAAACCCCGGATCTGCAGCCAAAATCGCCTTATCATGGGACATTCCCATAGACAGTGGAACATATGCGCGTCCAGCCTACCGCACTTAGGACAAGCCGAGGAATCCCTATTTCCCATTGCATGCAACCGTTTAGGTGAAAAATAAGCATAGTGATAGATTTTATATAACATGTCTCGATATTGGTTAGATTTAATTACTTGACACGACCTGTATAAATCCTTAATTAAACTATTCTCTGATAAAGTAGGGAAATGAGTAATCCACTTAGCCAAGCCGGTCGTAGTCTGCGCATAGTCTAATGTATCCCTCAAGAACCTATAATGTACCGTTATAGCCCCTCTTTGCGGAGGGGGTTGGGCCAACACTTTATCCAGCGGGTTATTCCAGTCCGCTTCGGAAAGGCCACGAATCGTCCTTGCAGTGTAATACTGAGCCTGCAAAAAAGCCATTGGATAGTGGCTCAAGAAGTAATGCTTCTCTTTAGCTTGTACAAAGGTGAGAGGCTTCCTGATATTATGATCCACCAGATGACCAATATTGGACACTCCTCGTTGCTTCCATCTGTGGAAGGGAAAGTAAGCTGTCCCTCCCTGAAAGGTAGGGTTAGACAGGAATGGCAAGAACAATGATTTGTAACCATTTAGGCTATGTTTTGTCCGGAGAATATGCCACACTTTCCTAGTATGCCACAATAAAGGGTTGCTTTTGATTTTAGGTAGTATTTCGTGGTCCGGCATATGTAGGAAACCTATCAGGCCTATGCCATTCAAGAAAGCTTGTTCCACATTCCCGTCGCAGTACACCCAGGTATCATGCAACCAATCACGGAGGTATCTTAATAGTGCTGCCAGATTATAATTTCTCACATCTGGTAGATTCAGCCCTCCATTGGTAGTTGGCTGCTGTAATTTCACCATACTGATACGCGATGCACCATCCAGCCATATAAACTTTCTAAATAATGCATGTATTTTCCTAACCGTCTTCTGAGGTATCAGTAACGGCAGTGACTGTATTATGTACATTAATCTGGGGAATGTAATCATTTTAACTAAATTGATGCGACCCAAGAAAGACAATGGTAGTGAACGCCAGCCTCGCAGCTCCTCCTGAATGGCCGTTATCGCAGCCCCATAGTTTAGGTCATAAAGCTTAGAAGGGTTTTTTGGTAGTTTAATACCAAGATATAGTATGTGGTCCTTTGCCCATTGGAAACCCAGATGCCTGCCATATCCCGGGATATGAACTGTTCTACTCAGTGACATCGCAACAGATTTGGTCATGTTTACTGTGAAACCCGAGAGTGACCCAAATTCTGCCAGCTTGTCCAATATTAGGTCAACTGAGTCCCTCGGGTTTGAAATATGCAGTAATACGTCATCTGCAAATGCCGTTAGTTTTAGTTCCATCCTTCCTATTTTTATTCCTCGGAAAGTTTCCAAATTGTCCAGAATTCGAAATAAGGGATCTATGGACAAGTTAAACAGCAGGGGCGATATCGGCACCCCTGTCGCGTACCCCTACCCATCATTATTTCCCCGCCCACTACCCCATTAATACATAGCTTAGTTTTGGGATCCATATAGAGAATTTGACCAAATTAATAAAAGATTCGTCAAAGCCTCTTGCCAGCAGGACAGAGTATAAGTGGGGCCAGGAGACCGTGTCAAAGGCCTTATGTGTGTCTAAGCTAAGCAACATTTGGTCACCCGGTGCTGACTGGTGTGCGCTTATCACTGCCGCTATTGCCGTCCTAATTGCTTTTACTGCCTGCCTACCCTGCATAAAACCTGACTGATGGTGTCCTGCACAAAACCTGACTGATGGTGTGTCAATAAGCCAGGTAACACCGCCTGAAGGCGATTGGCAAAAATTTTTGAGAGTATCTTAAAATCCGTATTCAATAATGTAATCGGGCGGTATGACTCCACATCTAGTGGGTTTTTGTTGGGTTTGGGGATCAAAGTTGTAATAGCCCCATTAAAAGAAGGATAATGACGGCTGCAATATTTTAAAGTATTCACTCGTATAACCGTCTGGGCCAGGAGCCTTTTGTAGCTTCAATTTAGAGATTACACTATTTAATTCTTCAGGTGTTATGTCTGCCTTTAAGCTGTCTATCTGGGCTTGTGATAATTTGGGTAATTGCACTTCTTGAAATAAAGAGGCCTGTAAAGTAGTATCGCGTGGGATCGGGCTGTACAGGCACTCATAGAACCTCCTAAAATGATCATGAATCTCCTGTGTGGATACAGAGATGGCACCGGAGTCAGAGTCACGTACAGCCGTTATAAAGGACCGCTTCTTCCAAGGCTTTGACATTCGAGAGAGCAGCCTACCTGCCTTATCCCCCCACCTGAAGAATCTATGTCGCACATAATCTAATTCAATCCTGACACTGGAGGTGAGAAACCCCTCCAGTACCTGTTTGGCCTGCATATAAATAGTTCTATTACCTTCTGTAGGGGAGGTTATATAGGTTTGGAATGTGCTTTGTACTTCCCTTTGCAGTTGTATATACTTTTGCTTGTCCTGCTTGCACTTATTAGATACATAAGACATAATATGCCCTCGCATTACCGCTTTGGAGGCCTCCCATAAGAGCACCGGATTGTCCCAATGCTCAATATTATTATCTAAGTAATCCGTGAGGTGCGCCGTGAGGAAGGCCGCAAATTCCGAGGACGTATACAAATGATTCGGGAATCTCCAGTGGCGATCAACCTGGGGATGTGATGGGGCATCTAAAATTAAAGTAATGGGAGCATGATCAGAGATAACAATCTCTCCTATGTCTATCAATTTGAGTTTCTCAAATAAAAAGTCGGAAATAAGAAAAAAATCAATCCTAGAGAAGGATCCATGAGCGGCCGAAAAACATGTGTATGACTTATCAGTGGGTCTAGTGACGCGCCAGGGATCATTAACTGCATGAGTCTGTTTTAAGGTCTGCAAGGTGTTCCAATATCTATGATTTTGCACTTGTGGGGCGGATGACCTATCTAACAGGGGGTTATCTACCAGATTAAAGTCACCTCCTAAAATTAAATGATATAACGTGCGTTGTGAGAGGAAGGTCGAAAGGGATTGTAGAAACACATGTGGAGTGTCATTGGGGGCATACACATTAAGTAAGGTATATTTAACCTGCCATATTTCCACGTCTAGAAGCAGAAAGTGGCCATTAGGATCCGAGACCTGTTCCAATATGTTATATTGTAAGTTCCGGTGAAATATCGTGGCCACCCCTCTACTTTTGGTCCTAAAATTTGCGGATACACATTGGTTTATCCATGGTGCCCTAAGCTGCGCAACATCCCCCTCCTTCCAGTGCGTCTCCTGGAGGAACACTATGTCCGGAGCACGCCGCCTAATATGGGTCAAAATCTTTCTCCTTTTGATAGGAGTGTTCAGGCCATCTACGTTCCAAGAAAGGATTTTTAACGCTGGCGTCCGACCCTGCATATCAGAATTTAAATTAGCATTAGCCAGCATCTCTAGGTGAAGAAATAAAGGAAAAAGAACACAGAACTTCTGGCATCCCCACCTCCCTATACCAATTACCTATTACGTGCAGTATGCCTCTATTCTCAACTGGCATCAACCATAAGAGCTCATGACAATTACATCTCAGGATAAGCAGCATGGTAAGTATTTTGCACAATACAACATCAACTTTTTTTTTGACAAAACTTGTAACAACTATTGAACCGACACTGGGCCCCATTATGATTTAGAGGCACAGTGTAATTCTTTTACTGAATTACAAAGTAATAGCAAGGACAAGGATTGATACCCCTGTACGAAAAACATCCTAATAAGTAGTATAATTCGGCCTATAACAACTGTGTTAAAGAACATATCAGCGAGGTTGAGCGGCTCCCATAAAGTGTTCCTTAGCCTTCTGAGGATCCGTAAAGAAAAGGGTTTCTGCCCCCTCGTTTACTCTTAATCTAGCCGGGTACAACAATGCAAATCTCGTCTGACGCTCCACCAAAAATCCGCATATCTCTGAGAACGCCTTACGTTTTTGTGACACCGAGGCAGAGAAATCCTGGAAAACCAGGATCCTCTGATCCCCAATTTTTAAATGCTGTTGTTTACGATAGGCAGACAAAAGCCTCTCCTTATCTCTAAAATCTAAGAAACGGGCAATCACCGGGCGTGGTCTATTACGTACGCCCTGACCCTCTGGGCCCAAGCGGTGAGCCCTTTCAATAGCCAGAGGCGAGATGTATGGAAAACCAGATAAACTCTGAGGGACAGTTGAACTCAACAGGTCCAGCAATTGTTGACCCTTATATGACTCCGGGACCCCCACAAATCTCAAGTTGTTCCTGCGATTGCGATTTTCTAGGTCCTCTAATTTATCAGACATGGACTTGAGCATCGTATCTTGAGCCACTAACTGTTCTTGCAGGACATGTAGCGCGTCCTCAGCATCACTAGTGCGCTGCTCCACTTCCATCAGCCTGACACTATTGGATTCTAGTTTTGCTAATGTGCTATCGAACTTCACCTGCAAGTCCTCAAATCGCTTATCTATTAACGGCATCATAGTTTTTGTGATTTCTTGCACTATTTCTGCTGTGGAAGGGAAAGACGAGTCCTCCATCTCACGTTCAGGAGAAGCAGGCGCTATATTGGCCGCCCTACTCCCGGAACCCCGAACTTTGCCCATTTTCTGTGGCGTGGCACTAGGGTTTTTTGGTACTGATTTATCTATAAATTTATCCATAGCAAAGCCCACCCCACCGCGTGGGCGTAAATTGTGGTGGCCGTGCGTTCTCACAACAATTATAGCACTTTGAACTATACCCTTCCAACTGTAGATAAGAGACAGGGGTAATCACCTTGCATCACAAACAGGATTACATCCTAAACATTTTAGCATACAGAAACAAGCAAATCAAGAGGTATTCAATTTGCAGAAAAGAGAGAAAGAAGAAAAAAAAACAAAAAAACAAGTTTTTGTTTTAACTAGGTGTTAGGTGCTCACACTTAGAAAATACATGTTTTTGCTTTAACTGTGTGTTAGGTGCTCACACTTCTCCGCCCCCAGGTAGAGCAGAAACACAGTGGTGATTAGTCCCTTCAACACCTGACCTCCGGGACAACAGCTAACCTCTATAATATGAAACTATATCCACCAGTAATAGTCTACTTAAATAACAGGAGGTAATATGTATAGAGTAAACAGATCTATTTATACAATTTGCCAATGATACCTAAGGTGTCTCGTGCCGATGCCAGCCAACCACCCACCCCTAGGTCACCGTATATCCAATTGGATGTATTACACTGCAAATCTTGTGTGACGAGGAGGAATATATAGGCCTAGATATAGAGCTACACCATATGAGTACAGTGGGCGGCAAATCAAACTAGACAGTGGCACAAAATGAGGTATCAACGAAATAGGATATACACTAGAGTAGTGGGACTCCTCTTATCTTAATTGCAAACAATAAGAAAATGGTACATATGTTTGCTGAACAACTACACCCGCTATATATGGAATTCTCATTTGAGCCGGGTATAGATTAACCAGCTTGAGTTGGAGTCTTAACAAAAGAGTCAGCAGTTACTGAGATGGCGGTGATATTATATGAAGACACGTAAAGTCCCCTGGATTTGGGCGCAGATATCCAGGAATATATTAACTGGGATGAAAGAATGTGATGCACACTTCAAGTGCGGTTACAAGCAAGGGTAAGGAAGTCAGTGAAAATATTAGTTTACACGATCCAGCTGCTTGAGAGGTTAGTTTAGTAGCTTCACAATGGCCTCCCCGTACTAGCAATATGCGTGAAACTCTCCTTCTCTACTTTAGCATGCAGGTGGTTAATAGCAGATACAAGGTGAATCCCAGCACCCGGTACCAATCATCTGCAGCTGGGGGATTATCCCGGTAACCAAATGTGGAGTTTCTGAAGTACACTGAGCCTGTATTGCGGCCCCCTCTCGCTTACCAAGTTGTACCTCAGAGTTCTTGCGGTCGCAAATGACCATCAGGATGCACCTCCACCACGGTCCTTTCTGGCAAGAAGGCCCAGTGCTGGGATCTGGGGGTGCGGAGATACCACCCCAGTCTCAGAAATAAGACCCTGCTCAGATGACTACAAGAAGTATGACCTCTTCTGTGGCGGGCTGTGGTGAATGTAGGGGTCCTTTGTTATTAGCAACTCTCTCTGCTGCCTGTGTAGTGGATGTGGCTCCCTGGCGCCTTCCTCCTTGTTGCCTTCAAAATGGCCGCCGTTCGCTCCCTCCTTCTTAACACTTGGAGAGCAGTACACGTGGTCCACTATATCCGTCCTCAGAAGAGCTCTCGTCTGCCCTTGGACCTCTGTTGTTTCTCCTGGCCGCACTCCCTCCGGACAGTTGTCTCCGGTGCCTCGCGCTGTTTACAGGGGTCAGCTGTTCCCCTCTCACAGGCCAGCGTCCTGTGCTGCGTTCCAAAGCTGCAGGAGCTAGTTACAGCAGGATTGCATTGGCTGTATGTTCGTGGCCTGACACTCACACAATCACTCCGCTCAGGCCGTTGGTGGGAGTGATCGGTGTGGCGCTATCAAGCCTCTCCTCCCCGTCTCCGGCCAGCCGACACCACAATCAAGCAGAGCCTGCTTTGGCGCTGGTTCCACTCGGCTGACAGTTGCGCAGTGGGGATCTCCCTTCGGTGCCTTCGCTCCAGCAGGGTAAGATGGCGCCTGCACCCGCACCTGCTTCTAGGCCTCCGATCTTCAAGGCAGACTCCGGGGTCATGTAGTGGCTCCCCACGGTGCTTCCGATCCACACCTCCTATTCACCAGCCTGCTGGGATTAATGGCAAAGATTCCTGCAGGATCAGTCAGTCTTTTGGGGCTGTTTAATGGTCAGTGCCCGGGAGCCGAGGTAAAATGCGGCCGACAGTGTGCGCCGCCCACCGGAAGTCATTTAGCTACGATCAAATCAAATAAAAAATAACAAGCAGATATTGCAACCTTGAGACTAATGAGTGCGTAATGTTGTCATTGTTCTGTAGCAGGGTACTCGTGTCCATGTTTTCTGCAGCATTCCTTCTTGCTAGGGATCCTAGCTAATTACCTCGCAGCTGGGATGCCCTAGCTGAGGATTTGGCTGTGTGTATTTAGCAGCCAATAGGGATGTGGCTCTCCCCTTAGATAGCTGTCAGCTGATAGCCTCCTTTCTGGTCATAGCTTCTAGCATTCCTGTCCGTGCTCCTGTTGTGATATCAGTTCTTAACCTGTGATTCTGAGTGTTTCCTCTCCATCTTGCTTATTGTACCCTTATTTCTGTACCATTGCCTCTTACATGTGTGAGCTGAGCAGTGCCTCTGTTTGTTTGGTATGTCTGTGTTTTGCTGTGTTTTGTGTTTTACCACCTGCACTGCTCTGTTTATTGTACTAACTCCATCTGCACTTCAGTCCTGTACTGGTTAATACCTGTGCTTTACCATTTGCACTGATCTGTTACTGTGTTACTCCATTTGCACTCCAGTCCTGTACTGTCAATTACTCATCTCTGTTCCTGGCGTATCGCTTTTGTCCTCCACTCTTGCTCTGGTGATTACATGTATCTGGTTCTCACCTCTTCCAGCGGTACCTCATCTCTGGACACTGTCCTGCAGTATTGGTTACCGCCTACCAGGGCCAAGACCTGCCAGGTGTCCTGCAGTCCAGACTATCCCCACCATCAGGGGCTCTAGCAAAGACCAGGCCCCAGTTAGACTCCATGCCCCGGAAAGCAGCAACTGGTATCGTAACAACTAGAGGCAATTGCACAATAGATTTAATGGTCTCTGCAGACAGCAGGTGTTGCAAGCTGATGACTGTTGAAAACAGCAATTTAAACTGAAGACAAGGTGATTGCAAACTGCAAGTATTGCTCACTGGAGAAGATCTTCAGTGGACCGCTGGAGTCAGGATACATGCACGGTATACAAGTGTTGTTCTGGCACTGTTTGAACAGTGCTCAGGGTTTAAATAGTGCACCCCGGACAGGGATTGGTAACTCATGTCAGATGACTGCTTGGATTTTATAACGTTGGGATGATTTAAGCAGAGATGTCCTAACTTTTTTCCAGATCTCAGAGAAGGATCTTAGAACTTCTTCAGAAGTGGGATCTGAGATGCAGGAACTGGAGTAAAGGGTGGTACCCTGGGATGAAAGCCATAAACTATCTTGAAAGGAGTGGTTTCTGAAGACTTGTGGTAATGATTATTACGCACAAAATCTGCCCATGGAAGTAAATCCATCCATCTTGGCAAGATGATACATACAAACAAATAAATGCCTCAAGATCTTGATTTACTCGTTCTGTTGGTTTGTGGATGATAGGCTGTAGAGATTTTGAGCTTCCCCTGAAGGCCCTGACACAGGGCACATCAAAACTAGGCAGTAAATTGAACAGCCATGTAACTGAAAGATTTTTTAAAATGATCAGTTGCACTAGAATCAGAGCAAAAGAAAGTACTTGAAGCGGAATAAAATGCGCTACTTTAGAGAATCTGTCTACCACCACCCAGACTGTATTGAACTAACTTATTGCTTGGAGAAAGATCAATGACAAAGTCCAACGAGAGATTGGTCCAAGGAGTCTTGGGAACTGAGAGTGGCTAAAGAGGCCCATGAGGAGCTTTGTGAGGATTTACGTTGAGCGCACAGGAAAAAAGCATTCAAATAGGCAGTGACATCTTGTTGGAGAGTTGGCTACCAATAACCTTGAGCAATTATTGCTTGGATTTTCTGTATTCCAGCGTGACCAGAGAATTGTAAACAATGGGCCCACCGGAGGAGTTTTTTCTGAAGGGAACTTGGAACAAAGTTTTACCAGGACGTGGATCTCTTGACGATTGTGTAGAAGCAATTCTGATTGGATCAATGATATAATTAGTCTCTTTCTCCTCAGGTTCTTCCCAGTTATTATTGAGCGAGACAAGGCATCTGCCTTACAATTCTTGTATCCTGGGTGGCAATGTATTTGGAAATTGAATTGAGAAAAGAGGGACCATCTTGTCTTGGATGTATTCAGACATTGAGCTGTTGTAAAGTTAAGCAGATTTGTGTGATCAATGAATATGATTATTGGGTGTAATGCTCCCTCAAGAAGATGTTGCCATTCTTCTAAAGCTAATTTCTTGGCTAAGAGCTCTTTTTTACTGATGGCGTAATTTCTCTCAGGTTGGAACTTCCTTGAGAAAAAGCCACATGGATGGATTTGCCAATCTGAAAATTTCTGGGATAATACTGCTCCAGCTCCCTCATATGATGCATCCACTTCTAAGATGAAAGTTAGAGAGACTTCTGGTTGATGCAGTATTGGGACCGTAATAAAGGCACTGTAAAGCTAGAGAACACTCTCCATGCAATTTTGCAGCATTAGCTCCTTTTCATGTTAAAGAGGTGATAGGAGACACGACGGTGGAATAGTTCCAAATGAAGCAAGCACCCATAGAAATTGGGCCCATAGAATCCAATGAAGCGCTGAATCCCTCAGAGAGGTAGGTTGAGGCCAATCAAAAATCACCTGGAACTTGGAAGACTTGCCAAATGGCATGACCAAATACTCATAATGGCTGTCTTGAGTATTAAAGTCCATCTTCCTCCTTTTCTGATTCTTATTAGATTGCACGCGCCACGAAAATCTAGATACATTTTTTATGGTAATATCTTTGAGGCCCCTGTAGTCTATGCAGGGCCTAAGACCGTTGTTCTTTTATTTAACAAAACCATCCGAATCTCAGAACCAGACAGGATAAACCCAAGGAATGGAATGGTGTCAGTCTCAAAGGTACATTTTTCCAATTTGCAAAAGAGCCGATTCTTCCTCAGACGTAAAAGGACCTCCTTGACTTGCTGACGACGATGGGTCTCAAGATCTGGAGAAAAGATAAAAATATTATCGAGATAGATCACCACGGAGCTTTTCAGTAGATCTCGGAAAATTTCATTTACAAGTTCTTGGAAGACTTGCCAAATGGCATGACCAAATACTCATAATGGCTGTCTTGAGTCCATCTTCCTCCTTTTCTGATTCTTATTAGATTGCACGCGCCACGAAAATCTAGATACATTTTTTATGGTAATATCTTTGAGGCCCCTGTAGTCTATGCAGGGCCTAAGACCGTTGTTCTTTTATTTAACAAAAAAAAAAATCCTGCACCTGCTGGGGAGGTGAACAGACGAATGAAACCTCGTTCTAAATTTTCCTTGATATACTGGGATATAGCTTTCATTTTGGGAAGTGATAAGGGATAAGTTCTTCCGCGAAGATTCATGGATCCAGGAGTCCGGTCAATAGGGCAGTCCCAAGGTCTGTGCGGAGGAGAAGTTTCAGCAGTCTTTTGACTGATTACATCTTGGTATTCGGAATACTGTGGAGGAATAGCCAGGGATTCAGATTTTGAGAATTGTCTTTGAGTCAAAAAGGGTTTAATACAGGACGATCCCCAGGAGAGGATCTGAGAGGTCTCCCAATCGATATGAGGGTTATGTCATTGTAACCATGGTAACCCAAGGATTATCTGAGAACTAGCTTCTGGGAGGATCAAGAAACAAAGAGTCACTGAGTACAGGAACCCAATTTGGAGTTTTACTGGTGCAGTTTGGTGCATTATGGTTCCACCCAGAATTCGACTACATTAACAGCAGTAAGACAGGTAAGCATAGCAATGACTTCCATGGGAATTTAACATTTCTTAACAGTCTGTGCTGAGATAAAATTCTCCGCTGCACCTGAATCCAGAAGAGCAATGAAATTAGACTTTAGTGCATGAAACAGGGTTATTTGGAAGGTACAGTAATTATTTGAGGAGTGAACAGATATTCCTAAACCGACCTCCTCAGAATCGGTTAGGAGCGGTTGTTTCCCGGCTGATGGAGCAAGTTTGCAGAAAATTAACAGAATCACCACAATAGAGGCATAAACTCTCTCGGAGTCTCCACTCATGTTCCTGGAACAACAGTCGGGATCTCCCTAATTGCATGGGTTCCTCCTGAAAGGTAATAGGGTTTAACATGAGGTAAGACGATTGGACTGGAATGCTGCTGCCCTTTTTCTTTGAAATTCTCTCTTGAAAACGATTGTCAATACGTATGCATGTGGAAATAAGATCATCATGGGAAGAGGGTGGCTCTCTGGTGACAAGCTCATCTTTAATTCGATCCACCTACCCCTGCGAAAACACAACTATAAGAGCATCTTCGCTCCAGAGAAATTCTGAGGACATATATATATATATATATATATATATAAAGCAATTTAACGGCAACAGTTCATTAAGTCCAATGGGTGCCAATGCATTGAGTCTATAGATCCATCTACTCTCCCGTTGAAGTAGTAGGTTTTCCCGGTTACCACCACGCGTCGGTATTTGCACCATATCAATACCCATCCACCGAAAGTCCTGCAATGTATGTCCTGATTGCAGCCAGTGTCTAGCCACTGGCTGATCAACGTCTTTGCCAGCAAGAATCGATTTAATGGCTGACCAATGGAGAGCTAATCTCTCTTTTATTTTTCTATTTTTTCTAATCACAAACATGCTGGTGCAGGTAATGACCTCTGAGATGTATAAATGAGGATCCTGTGCACATCTGTGAACACGATACACAGTCCGTGCACTTATAAACCAGCCAAAACACTTGAGAAGTAAAAAAAAAAGTCAAAAAAAGAAAATCTGAAAAAGGGGTGCAGCTTTAAAATACCGGTTTTAAAAGGGGCGTGCGTGGTATAAATAGGATATAATAGGGGTCTGTGTATGGCATACTGTAGTCTGCCATTCCCAAAGCCTAATATATACCCCATATATTGTAGTATGTGCCATAACTAGACCCCCTAATATAACGCCACTACTCCGCCAATACCCCACATGTATTACACAAATTATAAATGCTTTCAAAATGCTGCGTTTGCCACTAAATAAAGTATGTTGGGAACTGAATGGCATATGTAAAAAAGGATCTGAAAACCATAACAAAATTATATCATTTATATTTATGGGACTGCATGATAGTGTCACAAATATGTAAATATATACACGAGGGAGGGAACATAGATATGAGAAAAGATGTAAAAGAGCTAAGGAGTTGATGTGGTAATAGTAGGACCATAGTGAAGATGAAGGGAGGGATATGGGACCTGATTCACACTTAAGCAATAATTTAGGAACGCATACAGCAGATACAGCAGATCAAAAGATAAGCCTTTAATTGTTTCAATCAACGCAAACACATGCATTTATTATAGTCAGACTGCAGCTGTGTATTGAACAAACAGAAAAGCATTGGCTCTCTGTTAATCATGCGAATGTCAACTTAAGAACGGGAGGGGGCATTCTTATCTTTGTTCGTGCGTATGTTAGTTCCGCAAGGTCTTCTTAACCGTGAATCATTCCTAAGCCTCGAGAAACGCCCATTAGTAGCCTGAGTGCTGCTCATTTGCATTAAGAGTCTTGCCCCTCTAGCCACGCATGTGGAAGTCATTACATTCCCAAGCATGAATTCCTAAGTAGCCATTCTTATCTGTGGATCATTTTTACATGGTTTCAGTGCGTAGTTTTGAGTTCTGGGCATGCTCAGTTTAACCATTCCTAAATATACTCACTGCAATCCTGTTCTTACTTAGTTGTGAATCAGACCCCTGGTGAAGAAGAGTATTAAGAAGAGTGCAATGAGGATAAAATAGTATTTCTCAGTGATACTTGACCTAATTCCATAGTGGGCTACTGGTATACACCAAAAAATGTGTTATGATCCACAATATAATGCTAATAAGATGTCTGACTTAGTATAACCTGTCAGTAATTGGTTAGATTGTCTGTGTCCTTAGCTGCAGAGACTAGTTTAGGACAATTAAGGTCATTCTTAATCACTTCTCTCTTCTAGTGATGTCAGAGAATATTGCTTTTACATGGCCATTAGCTAGAGAATGTTATTGGATTACTGTAGTTTCAAATTTAACATCCAAATCTTTTGCCATTTAATGGTGTCATTAATTCTGGGTAGGAAATGTTAAAACTATCAGATAGCAATTTATGTACAAAAGTAGACACAATTGGTATGAAAGCAATATGCTATTGGGTACTTTGTTCGCACAATTTAGAAGATAATAGAAATGTGTAAGTGCAATAGAAAGAATGATCAACTTGTATGCTAAAGTATATTTAGGGTCATATGTCGCAATGCAGGTTAAACAAAAGACTAAATAAGGAATATAGGGATTTTCAGTCCACAGCAATGTGCTTTAATGAAGCAAAAATATTTAATTTCCTGACAATGCAACTGAATGTACATAAAAGAGCAACAGTTCACAACCCTAACTAATCCAACTTTATTCTATTGTACTAGTCATCAAATACTTCACATTATTACCTGAAAATCTGATATTTTTACACATAAATATTGCATATGTGTAATAACTGACTGCAAATTTTTACATGTTTATAAGCATAACCATTTATTTTTTACCCATCCCCCATTAAATTGAGTTAGGTTTTCTTCTCAGAATGTTACATTATGCACATAGGCAAGTTCTGAGGTTGGAATGCCAGGTCAGCATTTTAATACTAGACTTAAAATTAGTACTCTATCTGCATAGGAATTTAGGCCCATTTTCATGTATGCAATAGTTACTGTCATACTGTCATGCACACCTCAACTCCACTGAAGCTATAAAGTATCTTTGTCAGAAGCATATCAATAATATGTCGAAACAGAAAATTAATTGATTCATAAACACACCATTCATTGCATAGTGACAGAACAAAGGACTTGAAAAAGAGCGCGAAAATTCGCACGCGAGAGAACGTACGC
>WWET01002128.1:199466-220038 GCA_011038615.1 Limnodynastes dumerilii
GATAGTAAACATCACCTCTCAACTCTAATACTGTTTGCAACAGATGAAATATGACTCCCCTGCAATTAACATGGTTTAGCCCAGGAGTAACTAATTTCAAGCACTTACTTAAGTCTGGATCCAGCCCAAAGTGTTAATCAACAATAGGAAACATCACCTCTCAACTCTAATACTGTTTGCAACAGATGAAATATGACTCCCCTGCAATTAACATGGTTTAGCCCAGGAGTAACTAATTTCAAGCACTTACTTAAGTCTGGATCCAGCCCAAAGTGTTAATCAAAAACAACCGCTTGATTTGTGACTGATCTTCCATATTTACCTCACACACCACTTATTACATGCTACTTCCACTCCCATAGTTTGTCCGGACAGCATACAATCTATCTAATACCGCTTTCAAATCACCTCCAAACTGGGTTATTGCAGGGTGAATTGCTGTGTTGAAAAAAAAAATGCCACGTTATAAGACCAAGCCTTATATGGGACTTCTAAAAAAACGTGGACCAGAAAGTCAGAGCGGTGAATAGCGGAACTGTAGGAGAAACAGAACAGAGACAGGCAACTACAACTGGAGTAAACATCATTTTGTAGTAGTTGTCTGTCTCTTTTCTGGTCCATTTGCAGTTCCGCTATTTACCACTATGAATTTAGTAGTTGTCTTATCTCTTTTCTGATCCACAGGTGGACCACAAAGGAGAATTTCAACTACTAAATTCATAGTGGAGAATAGCGGAAATGCAGGTGGACAAGAAAGGACACATCTAGCTCCCGGCTAAGAGATTTGTTTACTAGTTCTTTAAACAAATCTCTCCAATCGGGTGTCTTTGTGAACTACACGTGTTGAAAAACAACAAAGGATCTTTCACACTGACACCATACATGTGTGAGACCTGGGAAAAACCCTTCATTTTTCCCAGGTCTAAATATTGGATCATTAAACCAGAGTTGACCTTTCACATCACCACCAAAATACCCAGGTTTTAGCTGAGACTCCAAAAACCCAGGTTTTTAGTGGTGATGTGAAAGGGGTTTAAGGAGGCTTCAGTTCATTCTTTCTATATCACATAACAGTACTACTCTGCCATTATCTCTGGTTACGCAGTATTTTCCATGTGGTATGTGAAATAATTACTCCTCCACAATTCAGGTTATTACAAGATGGTAATGTCAAATATTGAGATAGACATGGTCTTTTGTATCCGTTTTCTTTGCATATGTATGTCTTGCTGTTTAAATGATCTGCAACAAAAATGTTCTATCCCACGGAGGGAGTTCTGGGCGTACCTCCAAATAAGACATTTTGTATTTCCCTCTACAGAGTCACCCGATCTCCATAGACCCTCTGTGTAATTGAAGCACAATACAAACTGCTAACACGTTGGTACAAAGTCCCATCGCAACTTTGTTATATTAGTCACTCTCAATCTAGTCTCTGTTGGCGATGTGGTGAAACTCTAGGCACTCTCTACCACATATGGTGGACATGCCCTCTAATTAAACCATACTGGCAATCCATACACTATATCTCTCAGAACGTTATTGGCCAAGACATCCCTCTGTCCCCTGAAATCTGGCTTTTATGCCTGTCCCAGTCATCCCCCTCTAATGCCAGAAGGTCGTTGTTCCAACGCCTCAGTAGTGCTGCTAAAGCACTCATCCCGACTCACTGGAAATCCCCCCCCCCCCCCCCTTAGGCTTAACGGGCCACCCCATTCTATAGGTTAATGGTGCAAAAGGATAGATCTCTATATGAACCTAGAAGTTATGTCCTCGGCCCAAGACAACAGCACTAACTTCATGGCGACATGGTTCCCATGGATACAATTCAAAGTTACCCCAGACTTTGGTTACTTAATCCAATCCAGTTCCCCCTACTCTCCCTCTACTTGACTTGCTGCATAATTCACTCAAACATAGCTGCTGATACCCACCTACATCTCCTGATTTGAACTCCACGGGGCTGGATTCACAACCCCGTAATTTTTTACATACGCGCCTAAATTTGCGATTCTAGCTACTAAGCATGCATAGTAACAATTTTACAATGTCTACATAGTGTTTTGTTAAGTAGATTGCGTACATGCGGTCTTTATAGACAGCATGTACGCAATCTACATAAAACGCTACGTATATAGCGTAAAATAGTTACTATGCATGCGTAGTAGCTAGAATCGCAAAATTAGGCGCGTATGTAAAAAATTACGGGGTTGTGAATCCAGCCCCGTGGAGTTCAAATCAGGAGATGTAGGTGGGTATCAGCAGCTATGTTTGAGTGAATTATGCAGCAAGTCAAGTAGAGGGAGAGTAGGGGTCTTTACTTCCTTTTCTCCTACTCTCTATCCTTACCTTACCTTTGTTTTTTCTTTTCCCTTACAAATTTCATATTTTTATTAAGCATTTCTTATAAGACAGCATAACCCTTTGGTACCCTCAATATTTTTCAGTGTGTACTGATGTGTCTTTTGTTAATCTGATATTCAGTGTCCACTTCGCTTGCCTTAAATGTTGTCATTTGTTGCTGTGCAAAATTAAATAAAGAATTAAAAATATATAAATAAAATTAGGAGATATAACTGACGTTATTTTGTGACTGCTTCCTGACTACCAAGTGACTTAACATGGAAGTTTAGTGAAGCTTGAGCCGCCATTTTAGAGCAGTGCATAAAACAGGGCCCAGCTCATTATGGCTCTGAAAATAGCTGTCATTGTCGACCTTGTGCCTTGGAATTATTTTTACGTAGCTAAAATACATGTGGGATTTCCATATTGGTGCTGTCAGAGAAACTAAGAGTTCCTAAAGAATCCCAAGTGCACAAAACACTTAATTTTTATCTGTAGTCTATATTCCCTATAAACCACTTATTTTTACCCTAATATGTTGGTGTTACAATGTATATGTGTATATCTGTGTCAGATCATTTACAAACTACATTGTACAAGTACTAGTCAGTTATAGTAATAACCAATAAAACAATACAAAAATATTTACCAAAAAGCATACCTGTACTAACATAAAAATTTACTTTAAAATACCAAAAGATATAAACATTTCTTCTAGCGACCCAAAGATAATATATCTCTGCTGAAACTTCTAATCTAAATAGAGGAAGGAAATGCAAAAACACAGGCAAAAGTCAGTGTCATTTGTTTACTTAATTAGTTTTCTAACAATCTTGCTGGAAGTGTGGTGTGGGATGTGTATTTCTTGTATAAGAATGTTTTGTGTCACATTAGCATGCGATACGGAGACAGGCGGGGGGTGGGGTGACATGACAGCGACAGAAGAGACAGAAGAGAAAAGGGGGGTTAGAGACAGAGAGAGCAGGAACTGTAAGACACTTCGATCTAGAACAGGAGCCAGGTGGATGGGGACGCTGACAAGCATTGTGAGAACATTGGCGAGGGCAGATCGTGAGTGGGTGTTGTCAGGAACAAGCAGTGAATGTGTTTTGTTGGAAAAAGCTTTGGAGAAAGTTGTCAAGGAGCAGACTGTAAGTGTGGGAGATGTCAAGTAGAGTATGTTATTATGGGTAGTCAAGGGATGGGGGGTGGGAATAATGCTTTTTGTTGTGTTTAGTGAGGGGGCGATTGTTTATTGTCATAACCAGGCCATGGCAGAGTATTTGTTGAGCACAGCCAGTGGTTATCATGGCCAGCAAGGGGCAGAGTGTTTTTTTTACCATGTAGAAATATTTGCTTCTATAGATGGTATGGTCAGTCTGGATGGTTAATGAGGATATTGAGTATATATGTGACTTTGTGGTACTCATAGGAAGTTGCTTCCTTCCCGTGGCTGTGTGCCACAAGCTTCAGTTGAATAATATCCTATAAGGATTGTATAAGATTTTGCCTCTTAAATGTTCAAAGTCTCGTCCCAAACACAGCTATACATAACATGCTGTCTTTTGTAGTCCCAAACCTACATGGACTATTGATTAATGAAAAAGATACAAATCTAATGAGAAATGACTCTTCTGTTGAATGGTGTGAAGCAAAATGTGATTATTATTGCTTGGAATCTGTATTTTTTCCATGTTCACAACATAATTCTGTTTGCACAAACTTTTGATACAGCTTCTATCTTCTTGACAAGAAAAGATATGCTTATAATAGGGTTAGATGCCATAAGCAGACTTTTTCATTGGGATATTATTTGACATAAACATATACAATAACATAACCACTGAAATGAAGACATAATAAAAGAAAACAATGTGTGGTCCATCGCATGGTCTTTATACTGCATAAAAGTATTGTCACTTATTCCGGCTAGCCCAGGAAATGGATATCAAGGAACTAGGTTTATTATAATACCAGTAGACATTGTTCATGCGACCTAGGAACTCATAATGGACTGAATCTAGACCCCTGCACGCTTTCCATACTGAAAGTCCACACAGAAGTGGGGAGCGCACACCCTGTCAATCCCCTCTCTCTCTCCTGAGGGGTTCTGGACACATACATTTCCAGAACCCTACGTTATCTTTCGCGCACATGTTGTTAGAAGTTACATTAGTGTAACATCTGGCGGGCGCATGTGCCACTTTTGTTAGTCTCCTGACTTGCTTAAGTCTGGATCCGGTCCAATGTTATCTATAGACACATCTATAGCAAAAGCATTGAGGGGGATAGGGGGCAAACTTCATAATGGCTTTAGGCTAAGGAAGTAAACCTAACAATTGGGGGCCTGATGTGTTTAAAACAACCATTTTTGACGATTCAGTTCCATTGTTATATTAAGAATCTCAAATGCTATGTTTATTAAATCAAGAAGCACAACAAATGTCATGCTGTTACAGAGAATAGACATTTGTTTTACATTGCTGATTTTAAATAAATTTAAACCATTTGAACAAATATTTTAAGAAACAAAACTTTTTTTTTTGTCTAATTTTAGAACTTTTTTTTGGCACAGTTGATACTATTTGAGCACAGCCCATACATTTTAACTACCGGTAATATGGCTTTCATTTTGAATATAGGCTTGTTACTTTATTTGTTTTTAATTTAAATTCTTGCAAATGTAACATTTGATATTCTAAATCAGAGAAAATAGATGCCTGATATAAGCAAATATTCAGTGTAATATTTGATCTCCGTATACTAATTACATTCATTTTTAGGTAACTTCTATATCTGTGAAAATGTCTTTTGGTATGTAGAGCTGTATTTTACAGTCAAATATTTAGTATTGACTTATTTTAATATGTCTTGCTCACTACATGACTTAATTGCCATAGTATGTACTGTGAATATTTAAATTAAACCGTGTCCCTAATAATTAAATGTCTTGTGTTGATTGCCGTCTGGGCTTTTTCCAGATTCTTTTGAATTAGTTGTAGAGACTGGATTATTTTTGGGCATGTTTGTTACTTTAAACTGTTTTTATGTGAATGAAGGAATGAATTAATTCATAGAAATCTATTCCTCCCGCTGACCTCTCAGTGGGCAATACCAGGTATTTCCCTGAAAGAGTATAGAATTTCTTCTAACTTCTGAAAGCTCCTTCTGGCTATCTTGTTATCTGCCCACAATTCAAAACTCCAGACCACCTGCATACAGCCCCCTTAATAGCCCAATTTCAAGAAAAACGCTTCCAAATGGACTGGGTGGTTTACATTCAGAGGGATATAGAGAAGCCAGTAGCTCCAATGCCAGTGAAATATAAAAACCAAACAAAAATAATACATGGTGTAAATAACATGAGTTAACTACAAAATTGTGTAGTTACAAAGCAAATTATTAGTGGCTCTGGCAACCAGTATAAACATCTCTTGAATGCAGCAGCTCAGATGTAATTATAGCAGCAAATATATGATATATATAAAGCATTCCTCACCCGTTGTCAAGAGAGCTAATGTGCGGCCTCTTAGTTTTTAAGACAACTCCCATATTCAAATAATAGTTTTACAGCTAAGTATATCAGCTAAGTATATATTAATAGGTGTGAGTAATAGTATGTGTTTCTAAATATAATGAAGAGTAGTACAAGGTAGGACATTTGGGTTACTTTTATTTAATTGAGAATTAAATCAATTACACTATCATTTTTGGGGGAGATTGATGGTATAAGGAAATATCTTACTATAACTACTAGTGCCAGCAACACACAGTTATTTCATGATTAAATATCTCCCCACATAGAACAGAAACACAGACGTGCGTTTCGCTTGAAAGACAAGCTTTTTCAAGGCATCAACCTGTTTCCCATCAGGTAAAAAAATATTTAAAGCCTCTTAGAACCAATCATAGGCAAATATCAGGTATCCTCCCACAGGTTAACCAATCAGCATAGTTTACACTCTCAAAGAAAAGAGGTGTCCGATCCCCTACCTCCCAGTGATTAACAGAACTTACAGCCATTTGGAATATGGGAAGCGGTTAATTAGAAATGAGCCCTTGTGACAATCTCTATCAAAGTATCAATTTAAATCCAATCCAAATAAAAAAGGACACATTAGGTAAGTGTGATCAGCCTATTATGAAGAAAAAAGAGCCACTGCTGTCACTCTGCATGCATACATGAAAAATAAAGCAGCTCCCCGTACTTACAGATCTGCTGCTTTGTTTTGCGAGTGTTCTCCAGTTAATCGCTCAGCCTGTACCAGTCATGTTTACCAGGACCTAACATAAATTGGTAATTGTCTGAAAGCATGTTTGTTGGGGTGTTTTACAGAATGAGGTAAAAACGTAGCTTCATGCTTTGGATCAGATACTCATAGTGGTATTTCTGATCACTTTGCATGGAAATATGACAGGGTTCAATAAATAGCCTACTAAGAGAGTGGTAGGTGACAATGAAGTGATTAAGCCACATAGAGATTACGGTACAGCCAGGCAGTCTACTGTACTATATTTACCCTGTCTCCTCCAAATCTTATAGGCTATTGTGAAGGAAGGACACCTGCAGAAACAGACCAGCTCATTTCAGAGATGGAGGAGGCGATACTTCAAACTGCGAGGACGGACACTGTACTATGCCAAAACTGCAAAGGTCAGGAGCACATTCATGCTGTATCACTATTTCTTTGGCTTATGTTATTATTTTCAAAGTTGTTAAAAGCACTTTTTAAAAATCTATTTTTATTTAACTTTCAGTAGTTAATATGAGAAAATCTTGCATGTTTGATTTTTCTTGGGGAAAAATATAAACCAGATGTGGTTTTCTGGTACGATGTGACGATTTGCGAAACATCGTTTTCCTGTAAACCCGTCATGACTGTAAGGATTTCTTCCCAGCTTGAGTTTGGACACAGCAGACTCTGCAATTGCTCCAATGGCGGCAGGTACGATTTATCCCTTTCCCTAATCATCACCCTAAACCTCCCCTTATATTACCCTACCCTTCCCTCCATGCCCGCAGCCTAACCTTAACCTTCCCCTTCTATTTCCCTAACCGTAACCCTCCCCTTCTATCAGCCTAACCCCAACTCTAACCTTTCCCTTCTTGCAGCCTATCCTTAATCTGCATCAGCCCATCACAGCCTGTCTCCGCAGCCCACCGCAGACTGATTGTGAAAGGGTACTTATTCAAAATCGGCAATTAGCTATGGTATATATAGGTTTCCAACTTGGAATATTTGCAAAGCGGCCTATTTCAACAATGATACAGCCACAGTTCAGCTGTTGGCTGTATCCATGTCAAAAATCGGCCATTTTACCAGCAACTGCATCCCAGAAAAAAACGCACTCAGCAAAGAGCCGGATCCAGTATTAATAAAGATGCTACGTGCATAAGTCATCTCTCAGTTTGTACTGCTCATGCATGGTACTGTGAATTGCACATTGGAAAGTCAATCCTGAGCTTCAGTCCCAAGTCCCCATTGCATTTTTTGTTGTGGTGACCCATCATCTGTCTGTGACTGGACAATCCTGCCTCTCAGCTAATGTAGGGTTACCGTCTTTTTATTTCTTCCCTCTGGGAAATTTCAGAGCTAACAAATAGTTGACGTTATGGGGCGGTGCTTAATGACATGACTTATGCAAATCACATAATTAAGCCCCACCCCCTACCCATCTTCACTGCTATCCATAGCGTTCCTGGGGGTGGGCAGGGTTTGATGATGAAAATCACGTCATCAGTCCTGTCCAATCCCTAGTAACTTACTATAATGAGAGGCAGTGGGACAGGACTTGCATGAGATTTGCCTGCTCTCCCGGGATGTTCCGGGAGAGTCGGCAACCCTGCATTAAATCATGACCATAGCCATCAGTCGCATTGCCTGCGGAAGTATTCTGCAAATGCTTTGTTTTGGTATTTGTCTAGCACCCGCATTTAAAGGCTTGGGAATGAGTTCATTAGGCTTGGGGTGAAAATGTTGCATGTTTTTCGTAACTGGTTGGATTGTGTTGTAACCTGAACTGCAACATAATTGACATTCCAATTTTATCATTTTGTAACCCTAAAAACAAAATAACAAGAGCATTGCAGTGTAAACTCCTGTGTTAACTAGTTCTTTTGTATTACCCAGCTGTCTACTTTCCTGTCATTTTCACCTCTGTGTCTATGTGTCCTTTGTAATGCATTAGTTTATTTGCAATATCTCTTTTTTTCCCTTAGATATGTGTATACCTGATTATTACAATCCTAAAGAAAATCTGAATATTGCACAAATAATAGACTGGGAAACATTAAGTGCATTGGGGCTGATCCAGACCTTAGGCCGTAGCACTAGTTACGGCGGCCACATGTGTAAGAATTGCAGAAATGCCGTTCTGCGCATGCGCCGTGGCATATTTTGCCTGGCGTAATCCATGGCTCTATGAGCCATGGATCTAGCATACGGACCAAGGGGCGGGCAGCTCCGTAGCTACGATGTTGTTACGGAAGCTGGGTGGAGGGAGGGAAATTAGGAAGGGAGGGCTGGGTTAGGGGGTTACAATGTGTTTCCTGGCGTAATTACCCACTTTTAAGGTAGCCTTCAGCCGGCATAACAGTGGGTAAGTACGCTGGGACAGGGGCAGTGCTTATGAGCTACACTGGCTGTACTTATGAAGTACAGCACATCGTAACTCTAGATGCGCCCCATTGTGTGGCCA
Organism: Limnodynastes dumerilii; assembly: GCA_011038615.1. Classification (NCBI taxonomy): domain Eukaryota; kingdom Metazoa; phylum Chordata; class Amphibia; order Anura; family Limnodynastidae; genus Limnodynastes; species Limnodynastes dumerilii. Next base: position 208,509 of record WWET01002128.1, read on the forward strand.
TCACAACAATATGGAGAGCCAGGGTGTAAAATGTAACTTATGTTTGGATGATAATGACATAACCACCATTCTAGGCAATGAAGTACTCGTCTACTGTACACGAATATATAGGTCCATGACCACTGTAAATTCACTCAGTCTTTTACCTTGAGCTTTATATCAACATGGACTCCCTGATGATTACAGCGGAGCGGATCCAGACTTCTGGTTTTTCTCTTCAATTCCGTGCGCTTGGATTTCATTTTGTCCATTTTTGCACACTAATCCGTACTATTCGATCAGACACTGTTCAGGCTTCAGAAAAATAATACCCCCACCATGAGCGTAACTTGGCATTATTACAATCTACAGTGTAGGTGTATCTGCCCTTTTACATTTGTATGCGTTGGATATCTTAAAGTAGGATATCAGAAGCCATTAGAGCCAGGGGAGTGGTTAGCGCAGCGATCACATTGCTGTCTGGATTTTGTGGCCCTGTGATTACAGATATCAGCATGGCTGGTAATCACATATCCATGCGCCTACAAATGGTATGCCTTGGTCCAGACCAATATTTTCATTTCCTTATTCTGATTTTTGCAGGTTGTTAATTATACTTGTGTCAGAAATTCAAGTATGTATGCCTTACATCACAAGCTGTCAGAGAGTTCAGTAGTACTCTGTCTTATATGACTACCTATGCTCAAGGTCTACCATTGAGTTTTGTGGGTGGTCATTTATCATTTTATCTTGTACCGTTGCAAGCCTCACTAACTCATCATTTCTTTCATCTTCCCCTGCAGTCCATAATATTTGAAGAAGTTGATATAACAGATGCCAGTGTTGCTGAGTCAAGCACTAAGAATCTAAACAACAGCTTTACAGTAAGTATCCCAGCCTGTGCCACATTGCTTGCTGGGCAGCCAGACATAAATGTGCAGATGCTAATAATCTGTTCCTTGTGTTGGTTTGGTCCATTGATAGTCTGGATCTGTTAGATCTAACTGATCAGCCAAAATGATCACTTTACTTGTCTATAGCTGAGATGGTCCTTACTTAACTACATCTGTTAGTCTGGAATGTGTAATGTTATATTATCAGAAAGTATTTACGACATACATGCAGTAATATTTACAATGGAAGCAAGATGAATAAAACAGCATTACTGAAATAGATGGACAATGCACTTGACAATTTTGGGGGGTAACTATAGCAAACAATGCTGTCCACAGTGAATAGCGTGTAACGTGCCATGGAAACTTCCTTTCTAGAGTTCTCCTCTTGGCTCAATAAGATGGTAAATGTTAGATAACCTATGAGTCTTCTCTCTGTAATCCATACAAAAATATAATACACGCTCTCTTTCCTCATCTTCATCCTTGAGCTTTAGAGGCTTGTGTGCCGACCAAGAGTGCGCCATCTCACATAGCGTATCTTGGGCTTATTTTGCACTGCACATGCTCAGAAAGGATGCCCACGCAATCGCATCTCATTCAGACCTGAGCACAACTGAAGCGGCGTCCAGTTCTGAGAAGCAGGTCGTGAGAGGGAAAAGGAGTTGGCACATTGTCAGTGCACAGTAAGGGCGTGGCCTAGGAAGCGCATTGGATACACAGCCGAACACAGACTGCAATAAGCAGAGTTTACGTCAGAACACATGCACCAGCCACAGGTCATGTCTAAGTCCAGGGTGCTAACACTACACGACCCGTCATGTCATACTTCAAACATAACACAAAAGTTATGAAATCACGTTGGTGCATTATGTAGACATTAAATATTTTATAAATACATTAATAAAAAAATGTTCACATTTTTTTCTAAAGTCATATTATTGCTCATAGCCTTCATTTTCAGTATGCATTACAGTGTTCTACCCTGCACTGTGCAATGTACATGGTCACGTTGCGGCACTGAGTTTGGCTGCTTTGGGCCCATATGCCATGTGCCATATTTGCATACACATCCAGAGGTATCGTTGCTTTTGCTGTTTTTCATGCGTCTCTGGATCAGCCCCTTAGTCGCAATGATGTTGTTCTCACTTGGCTATCAACTGTCAGTTCCTAATGACCCCTTTGCCTTGGAACCTAGAAAAATATGAGGATTTAATAATCTACATACATTTTTTTTTGCAATACTAAAAGCTAAATAGGTTACCAGAAAGGGTGAGGTTTTATTACTACGGGTAAGGTTTTTGAGCGCACACCTTCTGTATAATTGTTCATGTGGTTAGCAGAGGCAGGATGTGGGTATGTACCGAGCTGATACAGGAATAGCAGCAGATTCTCTGCATACCCCCGTCAATAAACCTTGCACTGGATGCAGAATTCAGATCTCAATTAAAATGAAATGGGGAACGTTTTAAATGGATAACAAGCATTTTACCAGATATATGAAATGCTTTTGTACAGTCCTTCTGAGAGCTGCATGCATGGAATCCAGAATTACAGGCAGACGATGTGTGCACTCCACCTGTGTAAGTCGATTGTAAGTTCTAGCCGTGTTCTGGGGCCGGATTTACACCTAAGAAGCAGTCGCTTCTTAGGTGTGTATCTGTAGTAAAGGACCTACTGCACATGCGTATTAGGTCCTTTACACAATCTATGTACCAGTCTGGTACGTAGATTACCTCCGGGCGGCCTTTAAGTAAAGTACTTTAGGTAAAAAGGTGAGGGTTTGGGGAAAAGTCCTTGTGGTCGTTCCACATGTGGGCATACATTAGGGCTGTACATGTGAGGGAAGTACTGGAGGTGTACACTCACCTCGCATGTATGGAATATAGGATTGGTAATTATGTGCACTGGCCTCCAAAGTGTACGCAGTTCAATCTTAATTCTAGATCCGGCACATTGTGTCAGTAAGCCATCGAGGGGTCTTCTTTCAGCATAGGATGGTAACTGTTTTCATTATCAATAGCAGGAGTAGGGCGGTGAGGACAGTACATGAAATCAGTATGCCGTCTTCTTTCAGCATAGGATGGTAACTGATTGCATTACCAGTATCAGGAGTAGGACTGTGAGGACAGTACATGAAATCAGTATGCCGTCTTCTTTCAGCATAGGATGGTAACTGATTGCATTATCAGTATAAGGAGTACAGCTGTGAGGACAGTACATGAAATCAGTATGCCGTCTTCTTTCAGCATAGGATGGTAACTGATTGGATTACCAGTATCAGGAGTAGGGCTGTGTGGACAGTACATGAAATCATGGTGCTTTGCAAACTGCCTTGGTAAAAGCGTGGCTTTTATTTCCTCCTCCATAGTGGGCCGTATGCAGAGCTCTTTAAGACAGCGTATACGCAATCTACGTTGCAACAAGTAACATAAATTACGTTACAGAATTACTGCGCATGCGCAGTAGAACATATCGGAAAACTTCGGCCGCATTTGCAATGCATCCGGAGCTCTGCATACGGCCCAGTATCCATATGTTAAATCTAGAATTCCCCTCCCCCTCCCCCCACCAATAGGGGATCAACCAGACTGTGGTATTAACATTAAACTAACAAATATAATATTACAAGGAACAAAAGAGAGGTCCAGCGCTCCAGACAAACATATAACGCTATGTGTCAGCACATATATAAAAAGTTGGTTTAGGTCATAATATAGCTACATTGGGTTAAGCTCATCTGCCCAGCATTAAGGCACCTCCATCTCACCCACAGTAAGTGCCTATATTGTGAACTAAACCTCCTTTTTATGTTGTAGTTACACAGTGGCCACTTTGGTCCTTGTCTGCACCTCTCCATTTATATAGACACTTGCACACATTTCATATATTTGATTAGAAGCATGGCTTGTGTTTTCTTGGGGTGTGGGTCCCTGCTAAGAACGACCCTATTTCGATAGGACTGTTCTCTCTCAGCCAGTTTCGAACTGGCTGGGATATTGATTTTTTTTATGCCTCGATGAGGCATAGCAGTCGATCCCCCGGAGCACCGAACATGGTGCTCCTAAAGGTAAAGCTAAAAACTACCCCAACATTTCCCTTAATTCTAATTCTAACCCTAATCCTCCCCTTCCATTACCCTAACCCTATCCCTTCCTTCTCCGCAGCCTGACCCTAACCCTCCCTTCCCCGCAGCCTGACCCTAACCCATCATCTCACGCAGCTTGATCCTAACCCTCTCTTCTCCCTAGCCTGACCCTAATACTCCCTTCTCTGTAGCCTAACCCTAAGACCCCCCCCCTTCCCGCAGCCTGACCCTAACCCTCCCTTCTCCCTAGCCTGACCCTAATACTCCCTTCTCTATAGCCTAACCCCCCAAGACCCCTCCCCTTCTATGGCCCTATCCCTCCCTTCCTAAGAGCCTAACCCTAACCCCCTATCTCCGGAGCTGTCATCGAAGGTCCTGTGGGTCTCTGCGAAAATGAATGGGCGAGTATGCCGATAAAAAAAAAATCTAAAACCGCTCCCTATTTAAAATAGAGACAGCTGAAAAGTAACTCTCGGCTGTCTCTATTTCTGAAAGGAGGTCATCGTTGTGGGTTTTCTTGTTACTGTTACTAAATATAATATTAGTTCTTCTTAGAAGCAGACTTTGTGATCCTGTGTATGGTTTGTGGCTAACAATAAGATGACTATTTTTATTATTTCGTTTGCTTGTTTTTAAACATGTTGCTTAGCTTTCTTTTTGTTTGGAGAAGTTACCTTTGGCTTTACTATGTGAAAGTTACTCAGTCTCTGTTGACTGTAAGCTTTGTTGGTCAGCAATACTTATGTAACATGATTCCTATAAGGGAAGTATATTGTTTAGACCTTGTTGTACAGTTAGTACATACTACTTGTGCAGACTGTGTGCTCTTTGTTGTATTTAGAGTGTAAATGGAAAAAAAAACATTTGCTTCCCTAACTAATAAGGATTCAGTGTAGTTCATTTTAAACAAAATTACTTAGAGCTTTATGTTCTATTTTGCATTTACACTACAATATCATAGTGAGTTTTACAGTAGATAATGAGATTGATAGAATGTGGTATCAGTGCCACCCATGCTGTGCTTATGACTTGTTTATCGGCTTCCTGCTGCTGATTGAGAAACCAGTGAATACATTTCCTATATTCGCCAGCAGTCTTTTGTGTCCTCAGTGGTGATGTTCTCTTCTCTGTACTATGGAGTGGACATATCAAAACTTCTTATCAGTCAACTGATATAGCCAGCTGTGTATTCTTGATATATTATGGCCATTTAAAATTAAAAAAATAACAAAATTAACAAGTGCTGTTCATCCCTGTATAATAAATCAGAATTAATGTTATTCCCCACACATCAAAACGTAACTTATTACTTATGATAGAAACATAGACAGTGACGGCAGATAAGAGCCACATGGCCCTTTCAGTCTGCCCAGTTGTTTATTTAAAACTATACTGACCCTGGTCCCTATTTACCCTCAATTTAGTGTGAGATTTAGGATACCCTTATATTTATCCCAAGCATGTTTAAACTGTTCTACTGTGTTAGCCTCAACCACCTCAGATGGGAGAATATTCCACTTATCTATCACCCCTTCAGTGAAGTAATTTTTCCTTACATTTCCTCTGAATCTACCACCCTCCAGTTTATATCCATGCCCTCGTGTTCTATTACACCTCTTCCTTTGAAAAATGTCACCCTCCTCTAGCCGGTCACAACGCTTGATATATGTGAAAGCTTCTATCATGTCCCCCCTCTCCCTTCTCTGCTCCAAGCTATACATGTCCAAGCTATACATGTTTAGTTCCTCTAGCCTTTCTTGGTATGATTTGTTACATAGGCCATGGTCCATTTTAGTTGCTCTTCTTTGCACAGTCTCTATGTCTTTCTGGAGATATGGCCTCCAGAACTGAACACAGTATTCTAGGTGAGGGCGTACCAATGATTTATAAAGGGGCATCACTACTTCTCTCTTTCTTCTACTAATTCCTCTCCCTATGCAACCCAAGCATCTCCAAGTTAATGCCATAAAGCTCTACATTTATATCTGACTTTTGCAGTGTAACTACAAAAGGAGACTTTTACAGACACGTAGCATATGTGATGCTGGTTTTACCACTCACTCTTAAGTGCCACAGAGCCATTTCTTTTAAATTATAATTGTGTGGTATATGGGAAGAATATAAGAGAGAAAGGGAATGTCTAAATATTTATTTAACCTATAAAAAACAAAACAGAATTAGGTAATGTCTGTGTACACCTGTTTTTTGTTTTTTTGCGACATTTTTTTTCTTTTGCTCTGATAAGGTCCGGGGTGAGTTTATTCTCTAGTCTGTGTATGAGTTAGTCTGAGGGAATGTACTCCATTTGTACTGTCATCCAGTATTGGGCTTTTACAAAATGGCGTCTCCCCTGAGGTAATGTGAGAACCCTCGCTCTCCTGCCTTGAATTACATAAGTATGTATCAGTACACAAGGAGAGGGAATGCTTATATTGAAAATGTACTAAAAGGGAACCCCCACTTGATGACACCACCCAGTGGATAAGTAGGAAGTGCTATTCCTCTGTTTGGATAGGTCAGATGTGTGTTCATGGGAGGTACAGAAAATGGCTGCAATCTATTTGAAGGAGGTTAGGTGAAAATTAGAAGCGCGATGGAGGCTCTGGATCATGCTGGGTGCAATAATCAGATCAGTTCCCAAAACAACTTTGCCATTGTTATGATCCTCCAAGAAAAATTGTGACATACATTTTTAGACTAATACCATAAAGAGCTGTGAACATTACTTTATGCTCGTTACAATAAACCATACAATTAGTACAATCCCATAAACCTCCATGTTTAGTGAATCAGTGCAATCTGCTGCACCTGATTCTCTGGTCACAACTTTCTGTGAATTCTGAGTTGTTTATGGACAAGCCCTTGTTTGTCTTTCCAGTGCCACCATGCACACTTGGCTTCCATGCCTTTAGCAAACAGCTCCTTTAAATGGTTTTGCTCCCTCCTCCCTGAGTTGTACTTTTCTAGGTTTAGTTTACTTCAATCTGCTACTTTCTCTTTTCGCTAACACAGTTTATATGCTTCTACTCCTTTTCCAAGGTATTTACCCCCTTTCGCAAACTGATCCTCAGTGCGGACAACAGAAAAGACATGGAGGAATGGATGGCGGCGCTAAAGTCTGTGCAGAACCGTGAACTCTTTGAGGTAGTAACATGTCAGCAGCCAATGAAATATAGCTGTATAGCTAGTAGGCAAATGATTGTGCTCGCTGTCAGCAAGAGGATTTCAGGTGAAGCTGTGTCACTAGCCTGGGAGGCACAAGTGCACATTGTATTCATTATTGTACTGCAGGAGTGGTCAGACTTGTACTGACAATAGCTCATTACACTAACATTTTTTTCTGCTTTTTATATTTGAGATCCAGAGAAGTAAAATGTATGAGTGTCCTGGCACTATCTATAGTTTTATGTGTCAGTTTTAGTTGCTTGTGTAAAAGCAGAAATAGTTTTCCTCGTTGGTTAAGGTAATAATAGTTCTCTGGTCATTTGCATAAGAATCCTGATAGGCAGGGATCTGACCGGCTGTGCCTGTGTGTGCACACTGCCTGCAGGATCAACAGCTCTGTGTCTTTCATACTTCCAGTCTGCCCAGTACAGTATGGACCATTTCTCTGGAATGCACAACTGGTACGCGTGTTCTCACGCTCGACCCACTTACTGCAATGTGTGTCGTGAAGCGCTCTCCGGGGTTACCTCCCATGGACTTTCCTGTGAAGGTAAGTAGTGGACGATTCCATGCGTAATATTGCTTTGTGTGTCAGGTTTTTACTGGAAAGTTTCTGAAACTTGGTTTTCTTTGTTGGAGACACGATGACACCGGCTCTTAATATTGTGTCATTCACAGGAAGTGCTGTCCCTCTTAACAAATTAAGGACTGTTGCAGAACTGTTAAGTACAGGGTCATTAATTATGCGTAATTAAACTGCTTATTTGTGGTCATTATAGTTGCATTGCCTCCAGGTTTGGGGTTACATAATTAAAAAGTAACCAAACAAGATTGTTCAATTAAACTCTGAAGTCTGTAATATCTATTTTTATGCACTTCTGTACTAAAATAAAATATTTGTCATTTCCTAATACACCTAATGCCCCTGATGCACACTTCATACCTAAGTATATGCCTGCTGCATGCGTATCATGGGGGTTTTTTGCTAATTGCAATTCGTCTAATGAGATCTGTAATAAGGGGTTTGCCACTACTTTGTAAGTAAGAAAATTGAGAGAAGTGGATGGGGGAGGCATTTAATAGGGCGGTGTGGGCAGGATTTGCTGAATTCGCACGTACTTGAGCAAAATCTGCACAAAGATACGCATGGGAGTTAATGTAGCCCTATGGACGCGGAAGGCACTTGCCACTTGGGTGCATATTTTTTTGCAAATCTGCGCTTACTTATTTCCAACTTATCTGGGAATCAAGCCCAATATTTAATTCCTTCAACCCCAAAATGTAGCACATTAACTCTATCCTAAATCTCAGCCAAATATTTTGAAATGGTCACCAGATACATTTTTTATATTATCAATTTAATCTGCCAGTCCATGATAAAATCATTAAGTACTCTAACAGCAGACTGTACTTAATACATCGACAGAAGGCAAATCTTGATGAGGTACGTTATGATCTATTACCCTCTAGTTGTTGTGCAGAGGACAACCTGTCTGAAAGCCTCCCTTACTAGTACTGCTAGTATCATATTCATAGTATGGATAATTCAATGCTGTATATTGTCATTCCCTGGAATTATAGTTGTGGTCTTCTTTTCCCTGGTAATCCTTTCTTCTTGTGAATGTTAAATTTACACTGTTAAAGAATGAGAACAGGCAGAGCATAGTTACATGTTCTAGTCCTTTCACTTCAGTGGAGACGTTAATTGTAGTGTGTTGCTAAGAGAAGCTCGCATTTTCAGAGCTATTTTAGGTGTGTCTGCCATAAAGGAATATGTACTTAATGTCAATGACTTTGTCCAGCATGACATGACATCCTGCTTTGTGGATTGTGAACAAGGCCAAGCAGCTCTGGATTTATCACTACACTAAGAAATGGGTATATACATCAACATGTGACAGAGAGCGACTCTTCAGCTCTTGTTTAAACTACATTATGTAGTTTCTATGGCATTCTGAGGTTTGAGTTGCTCTTATTTAACAACTACCTTAGAGCCTCTTTTTGCATGAACTAATGCAAATGGTTTAGCTGGGATATTAGCTAATGATATGTTAGAATTGTTTTGCAGTTATGTCTGGAGTAATATCATTATTTATTGTTTTGTGCAGTGTGCAAGTTCAAATCCCACAGACGGTGTGCAGTAAGGGCCACGAATAACTGCAAATGGACCACCTTGGCTTCTATTGGGAAGGACATTATTGAAGATGAAGATGGGGTTAGTATACATTGTTTACAAGGAATAATATAGCAGTAGCAGTAATAGAATGCTAGGTAAATGAGTTATAGGTGAACAGTACTCTTTCCATACACAGTCCTGCAAATACTATATGTACAAAAGTGTGCAAAGAAAAAAGAGGTTTAACCACACCCATTGCTGGCAGGTGCAAAATATCTGCTCTCTGCAATCTCCGTATTCTAACATTAGAAGTACAGTGGGACATACTGCAGGGAACAGTGATTTTCAGCGTTCTAGTGCCACGAAAGTCAGTTCAGAAATGAAGCACAAAGTCAAGGCACAAGTTCACAGCACCAGAAGCTTGCTGCATCTAAAAACTGCATCTTGTTCAAAACTACTTCTCTGAGCAATATCAGCACAAGAAGTTAGTTGGGAGCTTTATTGAATGGCTTTCTACAATACATAACATAACAACTGGAGTGGTATTAAGAGCACAATTATTGGTCTCTTGAGCAGAGGAAAGTCATTCTCTGGAGTGACACATTGCCATTGTCAAAAAATGTTTTTTTTTGCGTGTAGAACACAAATACTAAAAAGCTTGGATATTGTAATTTATATGTGAATTAAGTCACATTTACTTTTCAGTTTTACCCTCACAGAGGGTATAAAGGTATTTATAGTTTTTCCTTTTATTTGTTTATCTTGAATAAAAGTTTTTTTTTTCTTTTTTTAAATGGGACTTTTATAGATGCCATGTACAAGCAGGGGTGTAACTACAGGAGTTTAAAGGGGTGTTCGCTGTAAGCAAGTTGTCCGTGTCCGATAGCGTAAACCAGCACTTAGCACTCCATGTATGAGTGTAAGTATGTATAGTGCTATAGCACTCAACACTCATACATGGAGTTCTAAGTGCTGGTTTAAGCTGTCAGCTTCTATCAGGCAGCTGCTCCGCCCCCAGTCCCACCTCACTACCTAGTCCCAACCATCCAGATTTAGGCCCCGCCTCCTTGGTATGGGACTTGTCTCTCACCTTCTACCCCTGTCTACAAGTATCCATATACTTCTGGACATTTAGTAAAAGAAATGTGTTGCTTTTTCTCTGTAACCTCTAAAGCATGCACAGGCAACTTGTGACACTTCAGGTGTTGTGAAACTACAAGTCTCAGCTTGCTCCAACAGCATAGGTATTGCTGATATGTGGCAAAGCATGATGGAACTTGTAGGTTCACAACACCTGAAGATTTGTAGATTGCCTATGCCTGCGATAGATCAATGCAGCTCTTATTATTGTGTCATGGGACTGTTTATAACTGTGCCTTTGCCAAACATTGTTGTGCAGTTTTGTTCTGAAGCCTACAAGCAAATTCATTTACAAGCCCTTGGTCTAGTCTGTCATATTTTTCCATATCCATAGCAATGTTATTTACGTTGGACAAGTAGCTAGTGTTTCCTAATGATGGCTTACTGTTAGAGATTCTGCTCATGGTCCCAGTAAGAGGCGACCACATTGCGCATCAGTTCATGTGTGTTTTTGTAATGTAGCTTTATGCACATTTTCACCTGTTATATTTTACCATTTTAAAGATGACTCGCCAGTCCGCTCACTTTCTTTGTAGGTGTCAATGCCGCACCAATGGCTGGAGGGGAACCTACCTGTTAGCGCAAAGTGTACAGTGTGTGAGAAAACCTGTGGCAGCGTACTCCGCCTGCAGGACTGGCAGTGTCTGTGGTGCAGGGCAATGGTAAGATGTCCTGTGGAATTTTCCAGAATATAGTGTGATGTCCAAGCAAGTGCTGACATGATATTTGGGGCTGTATTTTTATGTACATGCAAACTCAAAGTGTGCAGACCCCTGTCATATACTGCTCAGAACATGCTCCTAACTGAATGCTCTCTCCCTAATGTTTTATAGGACTCTTTGTGTTTGCTTAGATTTAGCTCATTGCTTTGTTTTACTCAGTCAGCCGTCTTTATATGTATAATAGTTTAATGACGCACAGAGAAATATTGGAACAAATAAATTACCACATAATTCACATGGGCCTCTGTGTCAATAGTATTTGACTTGTGAGATCTAGCAACGTGCCTTTAGTTTTACCCTAAGGGCTGAAGTGCACGTTTGGAATGTCCTGAACACAGATGTTGGGGCAGGAAGTATAGGTCAGAACTTATAGGTATTGGTTTATATGTGAAAGTGACAGGGAGCACTAGTAGTCAGTATGTATGTA
>WWET01002128.1:239969-268765 GCA_011038615.1 Limnodynastes dumerilii
TAATTTTATTTTTTTGTGGGTCTGCGATTAGCATATGTGTGTCATGTCCATACCCTGATTCCAGCGGTACATTCATGATTTCGCTTGACTGTCTTCCAGTTTGTCCCAATAAATTGGCTACTCTGGAGCCAGGTTTTTTTTATTTTTATTTATTTATTTTTAATATTTTAGTTTTTGCCCCATGTGGCATTACAATGGGGGTGAAACAGGAGCAGAGTTTGGGCGTGACAGGCGGAGCTTATTTGTCCCATTTTCGTGCTCCAAAATCTTGGGAGGTATTCTAATATACCCCACATGTATTAAGCACATTGGAAATCCCCCTTTTAAAATCCTGGGTTTGCCACCGTATATGGACCAGTAGCTGCATTGAGCTTGGCTGCTTTGTGTCTGTACACTATGTGCCATATTTGCATAGTCATCCACTAGTGCACCTTTGGATCGCATGCATTTTGTCCACGCTTTGTGCTTTATGCGTGCCAAATGCATGTGTCTCTGGATCAGCCCTTATAGGTCTAACTATATCTTGCTATTATTCATTAGTGCCGAACAGTGAAGATCACAGTACTCGGGGATGAAGGTGTTCCTGTGCAAGTAGATGGAGAGGCTTGGGTCCAACCTCCAGGTTATATCTGCATTGTGCACAAGAACAGAACACAGACACTCACCAGAGACAGGGTAAACTTGTCACACGTGATAGACGTGAACATTTCTTGTCGTTTTTCCTTTCCATAGTGCTGCACTTTCACTCTGTTTATTACTATTATTATCCTATATCTACCAATTTCAGGCCTTTGAATGTACATTAAAATCTTGGGAAGATAAGCAAAAATGTGAGCTTTCCCGACAAACCTCCTCAACCATTTCTCCAACGTTTCTGCATCCTGAAGTGCTGTCTGAAGAGGAGTCAATGCAGGTGTCAAGGTTTGGCCAATCTGCAAGTGCCCTCATTCATAGGTGAATGTCTATTAGGAACATCTTTCCCTCATGCAAAAATGTATAACCTGGAAAATATTTACTATTGAAAAAAACACACATTGTTTCGAATAATAGTGCCAGAATTGATAAATCGTTTAATGATCTGTTATATTAAGAAAATTAAATGCAGTGAATGAAAATGAACTGTTTCGGTGTTTGCAGCATTAAGGAAATCGCAGTCTCCCACCAGTGCATGGAACAGGAGTTGGCCCATGCTGTCAATGCAAGCTCCAAATCTATGGAGAAGGTCTACAGCAAGAACCCTGAGGTAATGTCCACTGTCTGCGCCTTCTTGTTCTTTATTGATGCTTCTGGTGACATAGTAGTGACAGGCATGTGAACATCTGAGCTGCCTATTTTAGTTGTTTTCCTTAATTGACTCATCTGTCAAATTAAAATCTGGAATGAAAAATCTGAATTTAGGTGGTTTAATATGCTAAACCGACTATATGAGTCCTATTTAGATGTGGTCAAACATGTCAATATTTTATAGTTTTATATCCAAGTTTCTTGGCACCAGAGCTGATGAAAAATACATTGAAAAAAAAAGAAATAATTTCACAAGATTGGATTGTAATATAGGCACAGCATTGGGGATTCTCAGTGTTTACTGCGCATTTGATAGTTTTTGTTGATATTGGCTTCGGACAGAGATATAACCCCCTAAAGGTCTTATCAACGGTAGTTCTTTTCCTCTACGCCTGGCTTTCATGAAGGGCTGTTGTCATTTTACCCGCTAAAACAGGCACGTGAAACTCAAAACCCCAATAGGGTCAAAAAATCTAAGTCTAAGATTGTGTGGGTCGCAAGAAAAATAAAAAGTCTCTTACACAATTTTTCTCCAGCTCCGAGTAATTCCCCATTTATATGTCTCCAGCCTCCCCAGTATTCCCAATCATGTCTCTCCATCCCCCAGTATCCCCATCGTACATCTCTAGCTTCCAGTATTCCCCATTCAGTAGCCTTCAGCCTTCCCTGTTTATGCATTCAGACAATGTGCAGCGTCTTCAAGCTCTTCTGTGTGACGCTGGCCACAAAGCAATCTGTTTCCTGCTGTCGGCCAATGCAGCAGTTATACAGGACATCTGAAAGGGGCTTTGCCATCAGCTGTCCTGTTTAACTGCTGCAGCGGCTGGTAGCAGGCCTTGTTCATCGATCACCGGGCCTCCTTTAGAAAGGGCCGCAAAACAATAGCTTTTGGGCCACCCGCAGGCCATGAGTTTGAAATGTCTGCACTAGAATATCTAAACTATGACTCGCTCTCTTGCATTCTAGTAAGTGTTGTTTGCAAACTTGACTCAAACATTTGTTTACTTTGCCTCCTCTGTCACTATTTTGTGACACTATGCTCTTTCCTCTCAGCAATGACATTACCTTTCAGTTGTCGCTATGTGTTGTCTGCACCTCACTTCTCTTTTCCCTTACTCCATGTCCCTTTTTTAAACCCAATGTCCACAAACCATTTCCTGCATCAACTAATTTGAAGTTTGCTTCTGTTGTGTTGTTTTCAAACTGCTTTCTTTTTAAATTGTTTTCATTAAACAATTAAGTATTAATTAAATTTAAACACAATGCAGGCATCGGCACAACGTGTGTTGATTTCTGTCTATTACAGTTGCTGCTAAACACAAAACTTAAGGTATCCCAGGGAAGCGTCTCCAGACACAACTGAATGTCGCCTGTAGTTAAATATTTTTTTAAGATGTGTTTGTACTGCTCCGAGTTCTGTTTATAGTAATCTCAAAGTGACTCACAAAGCGAGTCTTTCAGGAAGGAAATCTTATATTTATTTTAACGATTTGACGGTTATATATTTTCTGATACATGTAACAATTTCCAATGCTGTGTTGTATTGTAGGGTTTAAGCTGCAGTCATGTTGTGGAAATGGTGACAAATGTCCGAGCGTTGCTGAATGAGACAGACCTGCTACTTACCGGAAAGATGGCATTGGTGAGTAGGTGTTCATCTATCTGACCAAGCTGGCTGAACCCCCAGTCCTAAGGGAACACAAAGAATTCTGCAGACTCCTGAACAACGTTCTGGGATAACTACACAGGCAGACAAACCCAGCAATAGGAAGTGTACATCTGGTCGTTCTCCACCTGTATGGGCGATCTTGTAACTTACCCCTGTCTTGTAAGCCCTTTTCTTGTGTCTTGTAGCTGCTAGATCCCCCCCAGAAGGAGCAGCTGATGACATTGCTCAGTAACACAGAACAGGAGCTGCGGAAACTTGCTGATATCCCATGGCTGAGTCAGAGCACTGAGCCTGGAGAGGAAGAGGTGGGCATTGCTGCTGTCGTTCCATTTTGATTCTACATGTGACTTATAATCCACTGCTTAAATGTCTAAGTAGACTTTGGGCCGTATTCAGAGATCCGTTTCCTTAAAGGAATGCAATTATACGCACGGCCGGTGCAGGCCAAACCCCCTCACACCCATGACACTCCCCTCTCTCGGCTGTGCTGCCGGTGACTTCCGCCTCCATAATCCACTTGTATCTTTCCGTGAGCAGTTGTGTGCATATGTGTCCTCTGTACATGCGATTCATGCTAGTCGCGCCCACATACCTTCATTTAAATGCCTTCTTCCGCCCATTTTTATTTAAATTCTCATGTGCGTAATTTGGCATCACATATCTGGACGTATGTAACCAAGTGCGATTCACAAGTCCATCCGTGAGCCACTTACATGCGTATTGTCTACGTATACTACGTAAAAAAAATTACTACGCATGTGTAGTTCAAACGTACCTAAAAATACGCACGGAACTCACCGTGAAAACGGATCTCTGAATACAGCCCATCGTCTTGCCCTAAAACTCTCCATGGAGTCGCATCAGGAAAACTGCCCTCATAGAACCTTATTTAATGCACTAACGCACTGAGCCTGGAGAGGAAGAGGTGGGCATTGCTGCTGTCGTTCCATTTTGATTCTACATGTGACTTATAATCCACTGCTTAAATGTCTAAGTAGACTTTGGGCCGTATTCAGAGATCCGTTTCCTTAAAGGAACACAATTATACACGGCCGGTGCAGGCCAAACCCCCTCACACCCATGACACTCCCCTCTCCCGGCCGTGCTGTCGGTGACTTCCGCTTCCATAATCTACTTGTAACTTTCCATGAGCGGTTCTGTGTGTATGCGTCCTCCGTGCGTGCGATTCATGTTAGGCGCACCCACATACCTTCATTTAAATGCCTTCCTCCGCCCATTTTTATTTAAATTCTCACGTGCGTAATTTGGCGTCGCATATCTGGACGTATGTACCCAAGTGCGATTCACAAGTCCGTCCGTGAGCCACTTACGCGCGTATAGTCTACGTATACTACGTAAAAAAAAAGTTACTACGCATTCGCAGTTCAAACGTACCTAAAAATATGCACAGAACTCACAGTGAAAACGGATCTCTGAATACGGCCCATCGTCTTGCCCTAAAACTCTCCATGGTGTAGCATCAGGAAAAATGCTCTCATAGAACCTTATTTAATGCATTAAACAATGTTACTTATTTTTTCTTAGTCTGCTCTGTGCATCTTCATTTTTTGTGTGTTGACGTGATTATAATGTAAATGCGTTACTCTTACTTGCCGTGTATATTCACTTGTCACCTACATCTTCACAGGGTGCTCTAGATTACTCCAAGTTAAGACGAAGCAGCCGGTTTAGATTGGTCAACAAGTTCAAGAAGGAGAAGAACAGTAAGAACAAAGAGACCCGGAGCAGCACAGGGCAACCTGGTAAATGGAGGTGTAGCTGGAGGCAGTATTACTACTGCAAGAGACGTGGTCACTTAAAGCTCATGCTATTCAATATATCAAGGGTTGTATATGATATATTCAGCAGAATGGAGTTGTCATTGTGTATGTGTGTCAAGACAAGGACAACACACAGATGAATGTTCAAAGGAAAGATTCCACATGGGGTTAGAAAAGTGTAATATGAAAAAAGCCACCAGGTGGAGTGTTGTTATTAATAGAGATTCATGGGTATTTGGCAAGTATGTCATTATTATTATTATCATTATTAGTATTAAGGTTTATATAGCACCTCAAATTGTCTGCAGCGCTTTACAGAGAACAGTAGACATTCATGTCAGTCCCTGCCCCCTATTGTGGCTACATACTAAGGTCCCCAATACATTCATACATACTTACACATACACACACTCAAACTAGGGTTAATTTTGTCAGCAGCCAATTAACCTACCAGCATGTTTTTTTTTTTTTGGTGTGTGGGAGGAAACCGGAGTACCTGGAGGAAACCCACACAGACACGGGGAGAACATACAAAGTCCTCACAGATAAAGCCTAGTCTGGGAATTGAACTCATGACCTCATCGCTGTGAGACACAAATGCTACTCACGAAGGGCCAGATCCAGACCTGGATTTACGCTAGCCCCTGTTGTAATATCGCCTTTTAGTTTGAACTGTGTATGCGCGCTCCAGATGTTACGCAATGGAACTCTGACCGTACATACAGCGTAAATATACGAACAAAGGGGCGGGTCATCCATACGACACCTGGAAATATACGCTTTGTAGGCGGAGAGAGGCAATTCAATTGTACAGTATGGGCTGGGTTAGGCAGTGACATCCATCCGAACGCTACGTACGAGTGCGGTTACGCTTGGAAAAGTTAAGGTAGGGTTTGGTCGTCGTAAAATATCTAAATTACGTGCAACCGAGGGGAGTGCCTGGGGGATTGCATAGTACTTACGATCGCGTAAATATGCTACGCGATCGTACTTAAAATGCACTTAGGTCTGGATCTGGCCCGAAGTCATCATGCTGCCCCAAGTGTATCATTTGTAACACGATCACATTATCCTGTTCCTATATAATAACAATGCAAGCCACAAGAGTGTATAAAAGTTACAATGGTGTACTACTTGTATCTTGTAGTTTTCTCCAGGGATTGTTAATGTATCCTTCCCCTCTGAGATTGGCTGTATTACTTATTAGTGTGAGGGTGATAAGAGATTGGCATGATGTAGATGGGAAACGTGGGTTTAGAGGAGTAGCCATATCTAGTGTTCAGACCTCATGCTTGTACTTTAACTCTAGAGTTTTACACACAGTTGGTTTGTTTACCTGAAATAGTGAGTCACAGGTCATCTATGTGAACATTATCCAGAGGTGTACAAATTCCACATTTGTTTAATCTTCTTCACATTCTCCCTTATTCAGGGGGAAGTTTCGCTTGTTTCTCTAATATTAATGATTATATGACATGTTTTTAAATACAGAAGTGAATTTGCATTGAAATTAATGTGTTAAAAAAAAAACACAATGGTTCATAAGATTCAAAAATACATTGCAGTCACACCATAACCAATCCTTCATACCATACAGGTTTCCGATACCCATGATCTACCAAGGTTTTCCCACTACTGCAAATGACAACTGGTGGAATTGTGGAAGCGTGGATCAGTTTGTAGAGAGTGGACTTGCGTTGTAATATTAATTCTTGCAATCACTCCTCTTAGGTCTGGATGAGTCATAATGCGTTCGGGTAACACAAATGCGTGAATATGTGCAGAATAAAAAATAGCTTAGTATCCAGTCCGAGTAAAAATAGTCAATTGGATCTTAGACTCCAGCTCTATATTACTAAAGCTGAAATGCTGTCTTGGTGCTGTATGCTAATCCTGCACTGCAAAATCTCCATCTCGGAATATGGTAGAATATGACCCAGACCATGCATCTGTGCATATTCATAGGGGTCTAGTTGCTGCGGGCTCTTTATTCATGCATTAAAATATTTGCCATTTAAAAAAAACTATAGTTTAGGATTAATGGTCATTGTACTATTTCCTACCTCTTATATTTTTTCTTAGATTACTATTGCTACTATTATCATTTTAGCCTTACCAAGACTATAACCCTGTATGTAATTAGAGAGGAAGTGGTTGTTTGCCACATTACCATTACTCATAAACGTATATTAAGCCTAAAACAGAAAAGTTTGAATGCTCCAAGTTAAGAAGTCATATTAAGTCAGACTATAAACTAGTAAACTAGACTAATGCTTGCCACACCCTGGAACAATTATCAGAACAATCTGGAAATTAGGCCCAGATTCAAAACCGTGGACGTATTACACATACATCCGTAAATTATCGAGAATAGCTACTACACATGTGTAGTAACTATATTATGTAATCTACGTATCGCTTTGTTATGTAGATTGCGCATAGGCTGACATGCATTCCTATCGATAACTGGTGAATCTGGCTGATAATCTGCCAATGTGTGGCCAGCTTTAGATAAAGCATACAAATAAAGAACTGTGTTTCCTTCCATTGTCTCTCTATCTTGAAATTGGATTCCTCTGCTCTGGGCTGTGGGTAATCTTTATCTTGAGAAGTGGTGTTTTTCTTGCTTTGGGATGTGGTTCTTACTAAGGGACTCTCTTTAACAGCATACATCCATAAATTACCGAGAATAGCTACTACGCATGTGAAGTAACTATATTACGTAATCTATGTATCGCTTTGTTACGTAGATTGCGTATATGTGGTCTTCAGTTTCTTGGCTCATTTATCAGTCTCATTTATAGTGAACAAAAAAATAGTCTCCTCACGCATTATCAGCTAATTGATTGACCAAACACTGGTAAAAAACACAACACATTGATGATTTTTTGCATTGTTTGCATGCCTAAGAACCAAATCAGTCAACAAGATGGTAATTATGGTAATTATTATGCTTTATGGCTGTTTTTCGGCAGAATCAGCTGACATGCATTCCCATCGATAATTGGTGAATCTGGCTGATAATGTGTGGCCAGCTTTAGATAAAGCATACAAATAAAGAACTGTGTTTCCTTCCATTGTCTCTCTATCTTGAAATTGGATTCCTCTGCTCTGGGCTGTGGGTAATCTTTATCTTGAGAAGTGGTGTTTTTCTTGCTTTGGGATGTGGTTCTTACTAAGGGACTCTCTTTAACAGCTCACCTTTGGGGGACGGAGGAGGTGTCTCTTTGGTTGGAGCGTCTCAGTCTGTCTGAGTACAAGGAGGTCTTTACTCGCCATGACATCCGAGGCTGTGAGCTCCTACACCTGGAGCGCCGAGACCTCAAGGTATCTCTTACAGATGTCCAACCCAAAGTGGAATCTGGTCCATCTCAGCTTTGTTTATGCTTTATTCTTGTCCCTGTGGTCAGTCATGGCTACCACGTCTTACTGTCATTGTCTCCTTGGTGTCATTTCTGGCCTTTATACTATATATCCACTGCTCTGGTGTATGATTTGTCCAAAAGCATGTCAGCTCTGTCTCTGTATTCTGCATTCATTAAATCATGGCCTAAAGTAGCAACATCCCCAGGCTGATTCAGAGTTTGGGAGTAGAGCAAAACAGGTGCAAGTGTACAGCTCAGCTAAACCATTTAGCAAAGTAAGGGGGGATAATTCATTTGAAATCTTTTGCATGCAGGGAAAATACATTACTTTTGCACATAGAACTTAAAAACTGCATAGATTTATGTTTAATCTATATATCAGAGTTGAGCTACGAAACTTCACCTCTTAATTCAAATTCTGGTTTCACAATTTATTACATTGCCTCCCCTTGCAGTTCAATATGGTATTGCTCAGGTCTACACTTGCACCTAAAAAGGTGTAAGGGCAACTCTGAATCAGCCTCTCCCCCACCTCTAATCTGCTCCTAGACAATACATACTAACTATTCCCTTCATTATATATATGAATTAACAGCCTGCCAGCATTTCCAAAAAGCCAGTTCTCTATCTTGAAACCGAACATAGTATGGCCTAACCAAACATATTATGACCTATAACATTGACACCTATCTGCCCAGTTATCTATATCCTGTAACCAAACATATTATGACCTATACCATAGACACTCCTCCTGCCCAGTTATCTATATCCTGTAACCAAACCTAGTATGACATATACCATAGACACTCATACTGCCCAGTTATCTATATCCTGTAACCAAACATGTGAGCTATACCTCAGCTTGTTTTCTGTACTTTTCAACTTTTCGCTATATTACATTTACTAACAGCACTAACATCAGGTATTCCTTCCTGTAAAGAAGGCTTAGTATGCCTTATACTTATATGTCTTGACAGAATCCTCCAAATTAATTATCTGTTCTTTGTTATCATTCATAACATCTGTAATTTCCATATTATGTTGCACACTATTCTACACACTTCTAAGTGTTTAATTCTGTGTGTTGATTTCAAAGGCACTGAGATCTGTTACATAGCAATAAACGTTACATTCAATCAGTTGCAAAAGCATTTTCATTTACAAAGTTAAAAATATTATTTAGTTTAATTTACAAGTTAGAAGCCACAAATGCAGAATTTTTGGATGTATAGTCTGCCTGCTCTTATCTCATCTTTTATGATATTTTATCATGGTTTTTTTTAGTTAATAAGAAAAGTTGCTTTTTTTTGTGTTAATATTATATAGGCTTCATTTAGTTTTAAAATGATATTACGGATTGAGGATTGACCATTTCACAAAATGAGAGGAAATCAAGGGGAAAGTTACACCTGGGCAAAACCATGGTGAATGGCAGGGGAGGCAAATGTCATCTGTTGCAAACACTATTAGATTTGCGAAGAGATATTTCCTAGCCTAAGTCTAAATAACTGATCAGTAAAGCTGATCAGACTATATGTGCAATAAGCAAAAGGTAAATGATTCTTCCTGTATGCAAAGTATAAAATGACTTTCACTCTCCCCAAAACGTAACTTTCCACCTGCTTTTCTTATATTATCATATTCTGGATCCGCTTCACAAAAGATCCTTCCTTAAAGTAGTCAGGGAGGCATCAAAACCAGCATTCCCAGGTTACAGCCAGCTTAAACAGATTTAAAATGTGCAGATATCACCATTGCCCTATATACAGCATGACAAATATATATATATAAACCTAGTTAAACTTGTCTAGTTTTGCTGCTTTAAATAAGGGGGTAATAATTTATTCCTGATTAATACAAAAAAATGTTATAAGCAGACAGTCCTCAGCCACAGGTAGTGCTATTACCAGAATAATGTCTCTATTGCCCTTGGCACACTGGAAAAGGTTTACAAAGTACTTTTTTTTCTTTTATATGACTACAAATAATAGTGTATAATATTAGGTAGATAGAAAGTTGTTCTGAAATAATATAAACAGTATAAAAGTCATTTATACATTTCAATCTACAAAAGTTTATACTTTAAAGATAAATAAATAAAATGGTTAATTTGCTTTGCAGCTAGTTGAATGGATTTGCTCACTTAAGACAACTTTCTGTAATGTAATTTGCATCGGTATTAATCCCTATTAAGCGTTAAGCATAGATTATAATGTCTTTTTGTTCTGCAGGAGTTGGGTGTGACAAAAGTGGGCCACATGAAGAGAATTCTCCACAGCATCCGAGAGTTGAACCCCCCTCCTGTCAGTGTGGACTAGGATCTGTCTTCACTGCATGTGTAGCCCAGTCTGGGTGATTGTAACCAGTGTTGTTCCATTAACGCACAGGTCTCCACTATGTCTTATTACAGCAGACCAACCGCCTTGTAACAACAGCCAATGATGAAGGGAAGTGTTTGGAGCGTCATGGCAGCCTATATTGTTGTAGGCCTCTATTATTCCCTGCAGCCAATCAATCACAAATGAGCAATGGGAATTTATGTTGCCAGTCACAGAAGAGATGTATCCACAGTAGGAATGAATCAAGGGCTTTAACTAGTTTTCCTACTGGATACATTTAAAGCTAGATTTTCTTTCTAAATGCCACAAAAGCCAATTGTGACGGAACTACAAGTTCTCATTTTCTGATGTGCTACCTCGTGTGGTTTGGGATAGGCAATGCACTGCTGCCAGGAAGTGAGCAATATTAAAGCCATCAAACGTTTCTGCAGGGGATGCTCACCCTATGTCCTTTGCCTAAAGACTTTGAGACCGTGGTAACTGATTTGGGCCTGTCACTGTTTTGTCACACAATTATTGTGTTTGTTATGCGACTGTGGAGATTTTGTACCTTGTGTTATTATGAATGCTCTCTTCTCAGGCTCTGTGTGTGTAAAAGGTATTCCGGATGTGTAGAAATAGTGTAATCAGTGCTTATTTTGTTGTGTTTGTAAAAAAAGAAAAACAAATCCAGCTGTGAGGTGAGAACATGGCGACATCCCACTCTGGTCTATGATCAAAAGATTGTTTACATTTCTAGGTACATTTATAAAGCAGAAGTGACCCCATTAATATGAGTGTGAAAAGCGACTCTTCGTAGGCGTGGGAGAGACAATACAGTACTGTTTCCAGGAGCTACATTTCTATTGTGACTCGAGGTGGACACATCCATTCTGTCCAGCCACGCCTGTAATGCTAAGCCTGGGCAGGTCCCTTACTCTTTGCTTCTTTTTATCTGTGGGGACAGATGAGATCTTCGGAAACCTCAGATAAAGCCTGACAACCCCGTCCCGTGTGTATTTATTTTCCCGTGCCTTATTGCAATCCCTTCTCCTTTCCAAAGCGATGTTTATGCTTGTAAATAGCACTATTTTAAAATTGGCTTCTGTTCTAACAGTAAATGATGTTATGATGATACTTAACTTGTTTATTGACTATTTTTTTAAACTATTGATTTATCATAATACAGAGGTTACAAGTTGATCTTGCATTTCACAGGGTATGTAATAACCTGCAGTATCTGCACAATCAATATTCTCAGTTATATTCTCTAAGTACAGTTATACCATATATAGACCTAAATAGAACATACTATTCTTATATTTTTCCTCTGTTTCACGCTGCCATCATCTACATGAAGAGACACTAACAATTGCCCCTTTACAGATGTAGGAGGGATAAAGTAAAATTAAGTAATATGTATATATACTTTTTTTTTTTTTTTCAACCATTCGGACTTGTACTAAATATGACAGCAGCCAATAGAATTCCTGTAGCCATAGACTAAAGGAGCCTTATTCTTTGATTCTGTTCTCATTTATGTTCTACCTTTAAAGAGCCAACAGACTTCTACCACAATGGGCACACAATGGACAGGATCCATACTTCTCCTGGTACTGCAAGCAAGGGGAGTACACAACTTTTTGATTCTTAACTCACAACTTTAAGATTTTGCAATCTGTCCCAGTTTAAAAGGGTGTGAGTTGCTGGTATGAATGGCCCTTTTTCCCGAAAGGGTAGTTTGATACAACTGTGTGTAGAATAGTTTCAGAAATCGAAACACAGAACAATCAATGGAATAGTTGTATTTGTATCATAGTTTTAAGACAAAACCAGACGGCATATGCAGCTCACACAGTATTTAGTTTCTCTGCAGCCAGGTATACCCGTATTGCCATGCGATGTTAAGCAAGCGTCAGTGAGGCTCTTCTCCCTACGCGTTTCATCAGAAGACTTTCTCTAAGTGGATGATGAGTGGTTGGCTCGGACCATTTAAATAGCTACTTTCACAGCTCGGGCATAATTAACTCAGTCATTGAGCACCCATAACATTTATAAAGTTTCTTATTCATAAGCTAACAATTTCAAAACTTTAATCAATAAAACTAACTTCTTTCAAGTGAATAGTAAAAAGATTAAAAGCAAATACCTTAAATAAAGTAAGCTGTAAAAATAGACTTTCCAAATATAACATATAAAATATTCAACTGTAAACAGGACTGGATGATTGTACATAAGAAAACATATATAAGACCTTACTTAAAAGACCAACTGGGTATCTAAAAGTCATCAGAAGATCAATGAGCAAAATCTACTTAATCTGATCTTTAAATTCATACCTCTATTGAATAGGGTTACTTACTATAAGGTGAACGACCAGGACTCATACAAGGCTTCTCATTTCCCCCAGAGCTCCGTTATCAACGTTAAACATAGTTTACTGGTTAGATCTCATAATCTGTAACTATACTGGTTGTCATAACTCACAGGTGTGTAAGGTCCTTTTATGGGACCAAATAAAGCTCTCGTTCAGCCCCTTGGCTACCAGGGTATCTTAACTCAATATCCAATAAGACTCCTGCTGGGTTAGTCTTTTCAATCTATTTCCACCACTGGGATCCTTAGGGATATGTTCGATAGTTTTGATTCTCAGTGTATTACATGATGACCGATACACTGTACAGAAGTGCCTAGGCGCTCTGGGATGGATCCATACTTAAGTGCTTGAAATTAGTACTCCTGGGCTAAACCATGTTGATTGCAGGGGGAGTCAAGTTGATTGTATTCTGTAATTAACCACTTTATTATTTAATGTACCTCTAGTTTTACATAAACGCTTGGTCTTGCCCACCTACTTCAGACCACAACCACATTCCAGTATATAAATCACAAAAGAACTATTGCAATTCATATATTTCTTGAATTCATAAGATTTATTGTTATCAGAATAAAAAAATAAAAAAAACTATTATCCTTATCACTATACCTACATTTTTGCAGTTACCACATGAGTAAAAACCAGTTGTTTTTAGGAAGGTACTAGTATTGGTTAATTCATCAACCGGGGGAAACAAAATTTGGAACCAATACAGACTTCAGTGTTTTTGGCTTTCCTGAAACGTACTTCAGGGTTGAGCGGTAACATAGGGGCTAAATTTGGGTCTATATGTAGAATTTGCCAATGTTTCGAGATCATTTTTTTTTATTTGAACACTTGCCTTAGTGAAATCTGTCACAAACGGGCAGCTCACTTTGCCGCTATTTTTGCCAGCATCATTAGATTCCCTATATTCTAATAAAGTTTCTCTGGGGCTTTCTCTTGCTTTCCTATAGCTCTCTTGTATAAGAGCAGAAGGGTCCCAGAAACTGGGATTTGTAATGTTCAGATTGTTTGTCATATATAGAAACTTTGAACAGTTTTGGCGTAGTCTCACGAATTGTGAGTACAGTATATTATTTTTACACTTATAGTGGCAACTTGTGTATTCCACATAACCATTAGAATCAACCTCTTTAGTATAGGTTGAGGTTTTAAACAACTGCCCAGTTTCTGGATTTGAAGCTTCAATCAGAAGGTCCAAAAATTCAATCAAATTTCCACCAAATTTTGCGGTAAATTTAAGACCATAAAGCTTCATATTTAAAGTTTCTACAAAGGCTTCAAACTGATTTTGTTCCACCCCAGATCAGTAAAATTTCATCAATATAATGTTTAAAACTTTTATGGGGACTATGGGGTAAATCCAGACCTACGGGCTTGTTACATTAGAAGGTGTAGTGTACTTACGCTAGCGTAATTACTATGCACTCCCCTAGGTCATATTAACTTTGGGCGTTTTATGCTGCCCAAACCCTACCTTAAATTTTCGTAGTGTAAGTAGCGTATTTACAGGTGTCATATTGATACCCCTGCCCCTTCGTTCGGATTTACACAGATGGTACGTACGGTAGGAGTTACATGGCGTAAAATCTGCCGCGCGCATGTGCAGTAAATACAAAAGGGGTGAAATTACGTCTTTGGCTAGTGTAAATACGCTAGCGTACTTAGCTTAGTGTCTAGCCCAATATCCTTGCAATGGTAGATATGATCTCACTCCCATCTTCCCATACAGAGATTCGTGAAGCTGGAGGCGAAAATCGTCCCCATTGCTGTCCCGGTTACTTGTAAATAGCAATTACCCAAAAAGAGGTAATAATTATGTTTTCGTACAAATTGGGTACAGCCAATCTGAAAAGAGATTTTCTCTATGGAGAGATCAGGGTCGACTTCCAGCACTGTTTTTCATACCTGTATCCCTTTCTCATGCGGAATTGAGGTATACAGAGCTTGTACGTCAATTGTACATAGGTTGCACCCTGGGTGGTTTCATTTAAATAGGATTCCAATACATTTGGTACATATTTTTTTATACAAGTATCCACTTATTCAGACACCATGGCAGTGATAGACCCAATCCCTGAGATAATAGGTCTACCTGGGGGATTGAGTCTGTCTTTATTAATTTTTCAGCAAATGGGGCAAAACGGAGGGCATCAAGACTCAGGAGAAATAGGTAAAAACCCTACAAAGTGTTAATTCTACTGCTAATGAATGGACAGTCTGCTTAAATAGTAAAAAGAGCGATACAATAAATAAGAGTTCTGGTTTTAATACTAGGAATAATGTGAATGCTTGAACAAATCAAGAATCTTCTCGTGTTTGTGTGTGCATATGTATGTATGTATATATGTATAGTGGTGAATTCTCCAAAATACCCTGGTGTTTGAGTACTAAGAAAACAGTATAGAACCCATGTGAGTACTAGACAAGGAAGTATGGGTAAGGAACCCAAGTAGACTGAGAGCTCTCAAGCCAGAAGGGGATCCCAGACAGAGCAGGAGATACACTATATAGACCAAAGTATTCTGACTTTACATTACACGAATGGGGGGTTTAATGACATTGTATTCAAATACATTTACTTTATGGAGTTGGTCCCCTTTTACAGCTATAACAGCTACCACTCTTCTTTCCACAAGATTTTGGAGTGTTTCTGTGGGAATTTGAGCCCATTCTTTCTATAGAGTATTTATGAGGTCAGGCCCTGATGTTGGACGAGAAGGCCTGGCTCGCAATCTCTGTTCCAGTTCATCCCAATTGTGCTCAATAGGGTTGAGGGCAGGGTTCTGTGTGGTTCAGTCAAGTTCATCCACATCAAACTTATCAATCCATGTCCTCATAGTCCTTGCTTTGTGCAGTGGGGCACAGTCATGTTGGAATAGAACAGGGCCTTCCCCAAATTGTTGCCACAAAGTTGGATGCATATTGTTGTTAAAAATAACTTGGTAAGCTGAAGCTCTCTGCATGACAGAACTAAGTCACGGTTTTGTGGTTCGTGGCCCATCTCATGCAGTTTCAGGACCAATGACTGGCATCATCCCGAAGCCTAAATTCAAGGGACAGTCACTTGTTGTTTTGTATATACAACAATGAGGCACTCGGTCCAAAGGTATGTCTCAAGCATTCAACAGAAGCAGGTCCTCCATTCCGACACGCTCTACTGAGACAGAGTGTATTGCAGAGACCTGCGGCACGCCCTCTCTGCCTACTGACTGGCGTCCTGACGTTGCTTAGCAGTCATGATGCCAAAGTGCCGTGTGTGTTCATGCCTAGACCACTGACTGCTCATTGACCAGCGGTCTCCATAGATATCCAGCTGACCCACTGGTCATTGCTGGTTATGGTTTTTTGATACCAAATTTCCTTGTTTCCCAGTTGCTGTGTGCGTTGCCAGTCTTCTGTTCCTGAGTGTCCTTGTTCCTGGTCCTTCCTTGTTCCTGCTGTTAACCCTTCCCGGCCTTGTTCCTTGCCTTTCGTTCTGCGAAGTGTCTTGTGTGAATCTGTGCGTGTCAGCCCTTGTTTGTTCCTGTTTTGTTTTGTTGTTGTCCCTGTTTCACGATTCCTTATCCCTGTTCAGTATATCTCCTCCTCACATGCTCGCATTGAAGTCATCCTACCAGGGGCCACGACTTGCCAGGGCCTGCAGCCTAGACTGTCCCCACTATTAGGGGCTCCAGTGAACACCAGGCTCTGGTTAGACTCCATGCCCTGGTGGGCGATCCTAACAGAATCCCCCTTCAGCAGTCCTGCAATTCAGTAAATGTCCTATAACACAGTTCATGACCACTAGAGGATAGTTCCTACATGTGGCATAATGGGGAAAGTTCCCTGTGAAAAATGCAAGGCCACAGTATAGACTTTTAACTCCTGCAGCGGTATAAACAGTAATGTTGGAAAACAGCAAAAAAGGAGTTCTCTAGTGGGTCACTCTCATAAGAGAGCCAGCCATAGGAGATAGGAAAACCACAATCTGTGCAACTTTTCCAGATATCAAAAATTTCATACTTTTATTAAATTGACATTTCAAATAGTATCAAGCTGTGAAAATATTCAGGAATCGGAATCGTTCCACAATAGTGTGTTCACTGTCATGATAGCTGCTTGTGCCGGTATCCACAATCTCACACTTTCAACTGGTCACAACGGTGTAACACTTTCCTTCACATGTTTGGAAGCCGACCCTGTTCCGAGTCTGTCAGCAAATGATGGTGTTCCTTCCACTTGCAACACAGACTGGGATCCCAATCGGACCATTTCCGGTTCTTCCGATTTGTCTCACCTGGGTACCCAAGCAAGGTTGGGAATTTCTACACCTTGCTCTTCATCTCCACGGTCTTGGGCCTTGTGGGTGGGAATTCGGGAGAGGTCATTGGCATTCTGCTTCTCTCTCCATGGGCGATTATTGAATCCATTAAGAGAACTTTACCAATCGCGCCACCCATCCTATTCCAGCTCTCAATTTTGCAGTCTCCAAGTAACTACCTTTAACTCAGCGCCAGTTAGGTACTCTGCAATTTTTTTTCCCGCACTGCCCACACCATGGCCAGTAACTTTAATTTTAAGGAAATATAGCTGACTGGGTTCCGTTCTGTGTTTCCGACTGGCAAAGAAAATAACTCTCCTGTCCTCCTTGGATTTGGGCGAGCACAGCTCCTAACCCCTATTGACTGCCATTGGTGTATAGAATAAAGCGCCTCTCAAAGTCTGCATAAGCCAATATCAGCACTAGAGTGAGGGCTGAAGTTGCTATCTTCACGAAACAAACTGCTGGTAATAGCTAGCCAGCCCTAGGAACCCATGAAGATCAGTGGCAGTGCAAGGGGTTTCTCATTCCAATACCGCAGCTACCTTCTCAGGTGATGGTCTAACTGCTTCTTTGGACATGCCTCAAGTACTCCAGGCTGATTTTCAGCAGATGACATTTGCGTGGCTTTATTTTCAGCCCATATTGCTCCAGGCATTGGTCGTCCAAGACTTTCTACCAGCACCTCTAATCCCTCCAACTTCCGATGGGTCCTCACATCTAACTGGAGCAACACCTCTTGCCGGGGTAGAAGTTCCAATGGTTGCCTGTAGCTGGTCTGGATTATTCATAACGGGCCCAAGGTATTTCCTGCCAGTTGTCATTCTCGCAGGCACATAGCTTGAAGTGACACTTGTTGGACAGGTCCAGACTTCGCAGCATGTTCATACCTACTATTAGTGACCCATGTTGCATTCCCGGTCTTCCAACAATAATGACACCTTTCTTTCCCAACTTTTGTTTACATAACTCCACTTCCATCCAAACCACTCCCACCACTGGAATCAGAAGATTATATGCGGCCGTGAGTCTCACCCACGTGTTTCTCTTCCATGTTCTGAGGTTTGGATACTCCTTCCTGAAGCAGTCTTCCAACATAGTGTTAACTTGAGATCCCGTATCCAGCAGATGTTAGGTTATTCCTAATAATCTTGCTTCCACCATGGGGTACTCTACTATTAACCCACGTGGCTCAACGTTCATCTCCCTTATCTCCATTTCCCCCACAAGTGGCCCATTTACCGCAAGGGACTTTAGTTAAAAAGACGCCCTCCAGTGTCCAGGCAGTTCTGTAGTCGATCCCCTCATCTATGTCCTCCTCTGTCTCTGTCTCTGCCCCACTCCCACCGCTCCCCTCGCCATTTGGTCAGTCACTGCCAACTTTGATTGGATGGCGGTGACTTTCTGGTGTGACTCGACGCACCCTCATTAGGTGCCGTGAATGCCTCTAGCTTCACCGCAGGGACCTGGAGAAATGCTGCTTCTTCCGCCACTAGACAATCCAGTGAGTGTCCCATAAAAGAATAAGTAAAGAGTAACTGTAAAAGCAAATAAAAACCAATGGATGCACATAAGACCACATAAAAGGTAGGCAAAAGGTCTAAAAAGCAGAGATCTATAAAAACCATTTCAAAGTCTGTGTTAAGACCCTTAGGATATAGGCTATCCATATTAAAAATCCATCTCATTTCTGCTTTAGCCAAAGATCCTACCTTATTTTTTTCTCGCCACTTGCCTGAAATTTTTTCTATGCCCAGAAACTTCGTAACTGAGTTTGTGAAACACTTATGGGAAGATTTCAAATGTACAGACGCTGTATGACTCTCCACCTTTTTCTTAATAATATTGAGGTGTTCTGCCCATCTTATTTACCCTGGAGAGTAGTCCCGGCTGTCCCCCCCGATGGCGGCCCTGTATGTACGCTCCATCAAATAAACCACATTTTCTGTATTACAAGTGATGAACTGTTCCATTTGTAATTTATGTCCTGTTTATGTAGATGCAAAGAAGTTTTTGGTATGTGTCCTGCAATAAATGCACATGCCACATTTGTAAAAACCCTTAGTTGCTGGGATATACATATTTCTGTATGCACTCCTAGTTAATTCGTTCGCTAGTTTACTAGCTTTTATATTCAAATTTTGGCCTCGGTGGAAGATTAGCCCGAATTCACACCACCGGACGTATTGTATATAAGTCTGTATTTTACTGATATTTGCTTCTGCGCATGCGTAGTAACTTTTTTACGTAATCTACGTATCGTTTCGTTACGTAGATTGCATATATGCAGTCTTTAAAACCACATATACGCAATCTATGTAACGAAACGATATGTAGATTATGTAAAAAAGTTACTACGCATGCGCAGAAGCAAATATCGGTAAAATACGGACGTATATGCAATACGTCCGGTGGTGTGAATCCGGGCCAATATCTTTAAGCACAGGGTCTTTCAGAATTAATTGCCAATTTTTTCAGACACTTTTTTCCACAGTTGGATGTTCAGAATTATATTGAGTCACAAAGTCCTTACTAAATGGATTGTCACTAGCTTTTTTTATCTGCCTTAACTTTTTTTTTTTGGAGTAAATTTTCTCTTTTTATGCCTTTCACCTCCTGTATTAACCTATCAAAACTTCCCTCCTCGTATCCTTTTTACAATGCGATAATGCGCACACCTGAAATAATAAGGATGAAAGGAAGGTCTTCTGTCCTCTTGATAGGTGGATTCCTCTGGTCATCTCAAATTCCTTGGTCTTCATTGGATCCTTGTAGTTCCATTGTCACATGTCTGGAGGTCAATCAACATAATGTACAGGTGGTTCTAGCTTATCTAGCAGGGTCTCTTATCTAAGCATGCATATTTAAAATGATTTATTATCTATGTCTATAACTTGTGTACGCTACATGCAATCTTTTAATGAATCATAGCATCACTAACACAATAAAAAGCTACGCTACAAGTCTAAACATAATACATTATAACATTCTGATGATGATTTGCGGATTATAGCTGATTGGAACCTCCTGTGGATAAAACATATCTTTTTAGTGATTTGAAATACATTTTATTCATTAACATACATTGCGCCCTCATGGAAATATGAACGAAAACCTATTTATTATTGAGCACATTAATACATTTAAAAAGCCTGCAAATACACGCTGTTGCGTGCAAGCGTGTGTGAGTACGTGTGTTTTCCGCTCTTAGAGATCCTATGTTCTTACCCACGCACAGATTATACAAAGTTCGATTTGGAATATTTATTTATTGTTTTATATTTGACACTATAAACATGGTTTTCATTATGGCTGCTTGCGTTAAGAATTCAACTTCCTCAGTACAATTACATCTTAATCTTTGTATCTGGCCCTTGCGGATGTTCCCTAACCACTTCTTGTGTTGACAGCTTTGTGTATTAATGAAGGAGTTGCTGTCAGTAGGTTTAGAGTAATGTTTTACTTTGAGCATCCCTCCCTCATACAATACAAAGCTGTATTTTACATAAAGGTAATGACCACCATGCCTGGTCTCATTTGTTCTAAGGTTAGCAGGGTTGTTTCTTATCCCGTCTCATTCTATTCTGCTTTGTCATTTATGTCTGATGATCACTTTTCGGGCAGCACATGGCTCCTAAACCGGTCCATGGACCAGATTTACTAAGCTACGGGTTTGGGAAAAGTGGAGATGATGCCCATAGCAACCAATCAGATTCTAGCTCTCAATTTCTTATTACATACTGGAGAATGTCAGTTAGAATCTTATGGGCAACATCAGTTTCAAAACCCCCAGCTTAGTAAATATGGCCCCAAGTCCCCCTTAATTCCTGTGCCAAAAAAATGTGATTTCCTGGTCTTCGGACCTTTTTGCAAGGGGTTGTCCATGCTCAACCCCGCTTGGTGTGCCATTTTGAGCCATGTTCTATTAATTTGGTGCTCTACACTCTTACCAGATAGTTTTTTGAGCTGTGAACCTCTGTTATGTCACCTGGAAGGTAGTGTTCTTGCTCACTATCACCTCTGCTTGTCAGGTGTCCATGCTGGGTGTGTTGTGTGGTAACCACATTTTCTGGCAATTTATTGGGACCAGGCTATGTTTCAATCTAAGCCCTTCTTTGTTCCCAATGTTGTCTCACAGTTGTTAATTTCACACACAGATAAAATATTGTAATGCCGACACACTATGTTATTACAATGGGTGGAGAGTGCCTGGAGAATAAGGGGATGACAGTGGGGGACAGAGCTGGTCAGTGGGGGACAGAGCTGGACAGTGGGGGACTGTTTGCAACGGGAACAAGGTAGGAATTTGGTTGAGTTTTTTTTGTTGTTTTTTTTTAAACTAAATAATGTATTAAATGTCTGTGTTACGATTTGCTAGCGTGCCAGACTTATAACTGTTGGCATGGAGCCACTGCTGACATAATACTTATCACATCTAAAACACTTTCAGCAATGATACAGCCACAGTGGTGTCATCTTTATCGTAGCAAAAAATGTTATGTTAAAACTCTATCAGTCTTTATGCAGGTTCACAAAGCAAATATAACGCATCTGAGACAGTAGACAATGGCTCTGATCCAGACATCCGCATGGATGTCTGGGTTTAACTAACTTCCATGTCCTACCTTAACTGCTACGTGCGTATCACTGTGTGTACAGAATGCACATACGCATGTAAGTGCCTAATCCTGCCCACACTGTTCGTTTAATGGTGATGTACAGATCTCTGAATGTACATAAATGCCTTCCGTATATTCAGAAATCTGACGCGTAACATCTGGTGCGCGCATACACAGTTCAATCACAGCAGCTGATTTGCACACGTCACTTGCATAAGTTGTCTGTAGGAAGAATTCTGAATCTGACCTGAATCCAAATCCATGTTCTTGCAAATGTGGTTTATACAGATTGTGGCTTTTTGCCTTTATGCAGCTGTGCTTTATGTGTCTGAGACAGAGACCTCACTTCTACATCTCCATGTTATATTCATTATTACAATTCATATATTTTCAAGAGGGTCTGTGTGTTGTATATACTGCGTGAATAAGTCTTGTCCTACACACAGGGTTGCCATGTTTGGGACACTGCCTTTTGTTTGTATAAAGGACACTGAATAAATATTTCTGAGTAAATATTCTGAATTAACTGGAATTTCGGATCGCTGTACATGACTGAAAGAAAAGGTGTATGAGAAAACATAAAGCTCAGACATTCCAGTGACAGCTGCAGACATTGGCTGGATCCTACCAGAGATGAACTGTAAGTTTCATTAAAAATAAATAATATTATTATTAATATAAAATGCAACAATGCAGTATACTAAGTATTTCTATAACCAGAAAAAGATGCTATAATAAAAAATACACATGGAGAAATAGTGGATTTACTGTCATGTCTTGTGTTTATATTTGTTTCTCATGTTACTTATATCAGACATTTGGTTTAGTCAAACAACGGTGCGGTGGGGGATAGTTCCCAGGCATCTATCAAATAAGAGCAATCTAATATAAAATGCTAGTAGATCAATTATTAACATTAATAGTGGTTTACGAGCAATGCCTTCCCTATTTATATGTCCAGAAAGATAACTGTCAGCTTTTACCAACAGTTATGAGACTCACAACTGCTACTTTATTGTAAATGCCGTGATGACAACCAATGGGTTTCTCTGTCATAGAATAGCACTATATAGAAATGATTCTGCCATGTTCACCCCTTTACTACACATTTACCTTCCAGAGTGCTGTAAAGCTTATAACCCTGTGATTCCATTTAGATATGTCAAACAAATGTATCCAGTATACTTTATATGAAACATAACAATAAAATGGGGAACTTTTTCTTTCCCACAGCTTAGTAAATCTGGCTCCTGGTGTCTGTCTGTCAGTGTTCTATATGGACACAGTATATAGTTTAGCAGTTGTAGGAAGCACTGATCAGCGATCCTTACCTTTACTTTCTTTGATCTGCCATATGTTAATTTTTCATCTCAGTCTTTAATGATCGTTATTGTACAATGGAACAATATGCATTTATTGCAAATTGTTGCCCCATTAGTGATTTAGGGATAGATTCAGAACGAAGTACGCTAGCGTATTTACGCTAGTCGCTGACGTAAAAACGCTGTTTTGTATTTACTGCGCATACACGCAGCATATGTTATGCTACGTAAATCAGAATGTACGTACCAGGCTAGTATCAACAGCGTAACTACGTACAAAGGGGCGTGCCAACCATACAACACCCGTAATTACGCTTCAGAGGCGGGGTGAGGCATTTAAGTCATACAGTATGGGCGTACTTAGGCATGTACCTATGTGTAGCCTTAACGTACGTCAGTGCTTACGCTGTGTAAAGTTAAGGTAAGGTTACTCCTGGGATAAACCATGTTGATTGCAGGGGAGTCATATTTTATCTGCTGCAAACAGTATTAGAGTTGAGAGGTGATGTTTCCTATCCCAAGTCTAAATAACAGTGTAATAGTAAAGCTGGTCAGTATCTGTGTGCAGTAAGCAATTCAAAGATGTATCCCTGCATGCAAAAAATACAATTAACTTGACTCCCCCTGAAATCAACATGGTTTTGCCCATGAGTAACTTTCCTCTTCCTTCTTAAGTATGGATCCAGCCCAATGTGTGCATGATGGTGGATGATATAATATCTAATATAATAATAGAATAAAGCAGAATGTTTTATTATATTTATTTCTCATTTAATATTTTAAGAGATGTTCAGTTATTGTCTGTTTTGGGATTTATTGTACTTTATGCCATTTATTCTTGCAGCTGCATTCAGAACCTCTGTGGCTATTTGAAGATGAATTCCCACTTTTCATGTAGATATGACATTAAACACTTGTTTTATTATATTAGGTTCCCTGAGCATGAAAATATGGGGGCTCCTCATCCTGAGTGTTATCACACCTGCTTACAGTAGCTCTGGTAAGAAGTAGGTGTTGCACTATACAGTGCACACTTGCATGATTATTCTCAAAATATACAATGAACTATAAGTAAAATAAAAAATATGATTTTCTCTAACATTCCAGTAATAATGATTAATTCAACTACCTGGCTTTATTTTTAAACCGAATGGCGGCTGTATTCAATTTTGAAATAGGCTAAAAATAGAAATTAGCTCTTTCTCGTTCCTAGTAGTGAGAGGCTGTGGTGGTTTTGCTGAGTACATTAGGGTTAGGCTGCAGTGGCCGACAGGTGAAAGGTTAGGGTTATGACTTAAGGGGAAAGTCAGGTTTAGGGTGGGAGATTAGGGTTAGGCTGCAGGGCATGGAGTGTTAGGGTTGAGGAAAGGGAAGCTTAGGGTCAGGATGCGGGAAAGGGAGGATTAGGGTTAGGAAAGTGTTAAGGGTAGGGTTAGATAAGATTACTTGCCTATCAGCAAGGGAATCTTCATGACTCCCGGAGTCACATCTCGGCTGCTTTCTAAAATGCATACTCCGCCGCATTCAGCTGTAGTACAGCTCTACTATGAATTTAGTGGTTGCCTGTCTCCTTTCTGGTCCTCCTCCAGACCACAAAGGAGACTGCCATCTACTAAATTCATAGCGGCGAATAGCAGAGCTGCGGCGGACCAGCAAAAAGTCCTGCAAGTACTCCACTATGAATTTTGTCTCCTTTCTGGTTCGGAGGTGTTAAAAGTCCCGTATAAGACATGGTCTTACAACGTTGCTTTTTTTTAAACCCCGGCATTTTACCCTGCAATAATACCTTTAATAAACTCACTCTAAATAGACTGATGTTATTTGTAGAGTGTGATTTAACAAAAAAAAGAAACTTTATGCAACTTAAGCAGCCTATAACTGTACCACTTCTCAGTCTTTTCTAGTAGTTATGATGCAAATCGTGTCCTGAAAATTAAAAAACGCGCCAATACTCAGTTCCTGGAGGAGTTGAAACCAGGGTCACTGGAGAGAGAGTGCTATGAAGAGAAATGTAACCTTGAGGAGGCCGATGAGATATTTGAAACTCGGGAGGCCACTGTAAGATCATATCCTGAACTTTATACCATAGTAATTCTCTGCAGACCATCATATTCCTATGTAATATTCTTCTTTTATTTCTAGCTTAACTTTTGGGCAACATACTTTGGTAAGTGAGATCATGATAGACATAACACTGTGCTATATGTATAATGAAATAAGCAATGAACTGTCTATCTATTTCAGATGGGGATCAGTGTCTCTCTAATCCATGTGTAAATGGTATCTGTAAGGACGGCATAGGGAAATTTGACTGTACCTGTCACCAGGGCTGGGAGGGAAAGCTCTGTACTCAGGGTGAGTTTATAGGCGCTTATATAAATATATTTACAAAATGAGCAGTTTATCACTGATATGACAAATATTCTGCTTCATGCTGAGTTGTGTGGTTTTATGATGAATATTTGCAGTTAAAAGCAGTCACATGCAAAACAAACAAGAATGAGAACCTATTTATACAAGACTTAAGTAAAGTCCAACCAGCTTCCATAGTGTGTGTGCTAAAACATCATCCTTAGTACTTATGACGGGGTTGTGTGGAGATAAATCTATATTACTAAAAGTCTGGGAATTGAGTCTTTTTAGTTTCTGAAATAACAACATGACAAGTAATCACAGCATATAGCTATACATTACTTACAGAACCATTGATTACATCTTAGTAGGCTTATTAGATCTTGTCACCTTATACATGTACATTAAATACATTATTGACATTATTAATAGAAAGTTTTAATAATAAAAATTAAATATTTAATAAATAAATAAAAAGTCTAATAATGAAATATTCTGATCATGAATACACTTAAAAGACCGGGGTTTTTTTTATTTTAAAACCAGTATTTCCCCTTTTTTACTTGAAATGTAAAATGATGGAACTACTATCAACAAACACACATACAAAGGTGTAGAATTATTCTTTAAAAAATCACAAATCAAGTCTTAGTTCAATGTATACAAAAACAGATAATAAAATTATTTAGAAAAACTGATTTTGGGCCAGATTTACTAAGCTGCGGGTTTGGAAAAGTAGAGATGTTGCCTATAGCAACCAATCAGATCCTAGCTCTCACTTGCTTTTTACATACTAGAGAATGTCAGCTAAAATCTGATTGGTTGCTATGGGCAACATCTCCACTTTTCCAGTCCTGCAGCTCAGTAAACCTGGCTCTTTATCTTTATCACAGTATGCATAAAAATATCAAAATTAGGTATTTCTAAGAGATGGATGTAAAGGTCAAACTTGTATGTGTATGAAAGGTCATACTTGTATTGTATGTGCCAAGCTGTAGAAATTCATACATATTTATTCAGAGGCCTGTTGGACACAAAATACTTTAGGTTAATTACAAAACACATTTTCTACCTTACATTGTCTATTTACAGCAGTCACCAACTTCAACTGCTCCCTGAGTAATGGAGGCTGCGCTCACTTCTGCATTGAGTCTGTGACTGGCTCATCACGTGAGTGTAGCTGTGCCTCAGGATACCAGCTGGATGATGACTTCCACAGCTGTAAGCCGGCTGGTAAGTTCCCATACTGTTCTCATGGATTTTACATTATGATACATGTCTTACTTATACCCCGTTCACATTGCTACTTAAAAACCGGGGTTTTTATGAAATTGCCGGGTTTCATGAAAACCCCGGCTTTTTTTGGCAATCTGAAAGCAAACCCCGGGTCTCTCTCTAGCCGGGTCTTAGACCCGGCTTAAAAGAAGGGTCTTTGCCGGCTTTTTCAATAGCCGGCTTTTTGCGTTAGGCAGTGGTAATGTGAATGCGGTATTAGATGGCAAATTCTTCTCCTTTCTAAAACTCTATTAATAAATAAAATGTCTTGTTGGCACTTTTACTAATAGGTCCTATTTATACTATTGAGAACATTTGTAGCTGCATCTAAATATACAACTTGCATACAATTACTGAAGGTCTTCTATTTGAGATGACCACAATATAAACCCTGTCTTATTAGATACTTCAATAAAAACCTTTGTTAGCAAATACACAATTCTTCTGGTCCCAGTGATTCTGATGATCATTGTTCTTAAGAATGTGGTAACATATTTTTGAAATGTAAATAAGTCTGTCACACTGACTGCACTTGCTGAAATGAACAAATATATCCAGATTTACAATGCTAACATACAGAATTTGTGACCCAAAATACCGTATGCAAGAGAAAGTTGTGAGTCCCCGCTGCAATGGATCACATTGTGAAATAGGGACTGACGAAAGTTGCTTTTCATCTGCCATCGCAGAAATGTTTTTTTTAGGAATGGGTGAGTATGCGATTTGCATACTCACCCATTAATTTTCGGAAGAACCGCCGTTGGACCAC
This sequence comes from Limnodynastes dumerilii, assembly GCA_011038615.1. NCBI lineage: Eukaryota > Metazoa > Chordata > Amphibia > Anura > Limnodynastidae > Limnodynastes > Limnodynastes dumerilii. Next base: position 267,407 of record WWET01002128.1, read on the forward strand.
CGGAGTTGCGTGCACACATCCGCGTCTAAAGTCAAAAGTATGGGTCGCTTCCCGAGGCTCCGACGATTGGACAGGTTAGTGCAGGGGAGGGGATGTAGTTTTGGGGGGGTGACTTAGGGTTAGGCTGCGAGGGGGGGGTTGACTTAAGGTTAGGGTGCAGAGGGGGACTAAGGGTTAGGGTGCGGAAAGGGGCTTGGGGTTAGGCTGCAGGGGGGTGACTTAGGGGTTAGGGAGTGGTGTTGCTCACCTTTCATTGAGGCAGAAGCAATCAATATCCCAGCCAGTTTGGAACTGGCTGGGAACGAACAGCCCTTCAAAATAGGGCCATTCGTAACAGGGACCCACACTCGCAAGAGAACAGGGCACTCCCCTGCGCTACGATGTGCAGATGGTGGATCCATGCCCTGGACCATATCTTAAGTATAATGGATCGTACATAAGGGCCTAACCCTAACACAGAAATTCATGGATCATGGAAGTCTGGATAGGTATACATTAAGAAGAAATGCCTATGCTATAAATTGAATAAGTGGATTGTTTAGTTCATCTATTGGACTTGAATCTGGGTGGGTATGAATGCATTCAGAAGGATAACACACGTTTTAGTACAACAAAAACCGAATGCCATCCGATTCAAACACCATATAAGACACAGCCCTAATTGCATTGCCCATGGTCTTATTTCTACATTAAGTTACTGCTTATAGAATATACTTCTGATTGTTATATTAATATAGTATAGAACACATGTTAATGTGCTATTGATGTCTTGTAGTGGAATTTCCTTGTGGCAAAATGAAAATATTCAACCCTGACTATTCAGCTCGTCTCACAGGAGCAAAGAGAGGACGTAAGGGAGACAGTCCCTGGCAAGTAAGTACATCAATGGGTCCTATAATAAGACAATATAACAAATGTTTATACAATTATTATTAACATTTGTATTATTTATACAGGTTTTTATGTAGCATTATCAGATTACGTAGCGCTTTACAGAGAATATTTCACATCGGTCTCTGCCCCATAAGAGCTACATACTAAGATCCCGAACACATACACACACGGTTTCCTATGCAGCAGCCAATTAACTTTCCATCATGTTTTTGGAGTGTGGGAGGAATCTGGAGGAAACCCACGCAGACACAGGGAGAACATGCAAACTCCACACAGATAAGGCTTTGTCCGGGAATCGAACTCATGACCTCAGTGCTGTGAGACACAGGTGCTACTCAGGGCCTGATCCAGACCTACGCCCGCCGTTGCTAGGACGGCGGGCGTAAGCGTATGATCGGCTTTTCAGCCGATCTGCGCATGCGCCGGGCAGATGTTGCCCGGCGTTGCTGCGGGAACGCCCGCTCC
>WWET01002128.1:269221-285928 GCA_011038615.1 Limnodynastes dumerilii
TACCCATTGCTTATGCCGGCTGAAGTTAGGGTAGCCTTCAGCCGGTGTAAGCAATGGGAAATACGCCCCCACAGGGGGAGTGTCGGGGAGAGTGGACGCCGATACGCTGTGCTTTAGTAAGCACAGCGCATCGGTGTAGGTCTGGATCAGGCCCTTAGCCACTGTGCTGCCCCATAAATGTCCTATTGAAGTCTAACACTAACTAATAAGTGCCTCACACCACAATCATTATCATTAGAATAAACCAGTATATAAAGGCTGTAACAAGTGACATTATAATAGAGGCACAACATTATCTATTCAGCAAAATCCAATCCATTTCTAGGAAACAAGTATAAGAGTTACTCCTTACTAATAACCCTTTATAAAAACTAATAGCGGTATGAATCGTCCATGCTTGCATGTCTTTTCTTGTGATTGCAGGCTTTGCTCATTTATGGCAAGAAGTTTATCTGTGGTGGAGTTCTGATACATACGTTATGGGTTCTGACTGCAGCCCATTGTGTCACAAAGCATGGAAAGTATTATGTGACCCTTGGTATGTGTCTGTTTATGTAATTGTTAATAATGTATTCTATGTAACTTTTTTCATCGGGACTAGTAGACAATGGCTTTGTATCATATGGCTTTTGATGAAGTTAATTGTATTCACCCGGTTACTTATCATTTTCCAGACCACGTGACCAGTGTGCTACTGCTAGGGGTCACATATTCTTTCCACAAAGTCTACGGCAGGATTAGTAGTGTTGTTACGTGAGCACCCTTCCCCCTCCAGTGTTTCTGGCACTTTTGACGTGTTTTTTTAAATAATTTTATAATCATACCTAACAATATTGAGAAAAAAAAACACGAATAATGGGTCATAAAAGAGAAATTAAGATGTGAGTATAATTCTGGATATGTACCCAAGTATGGCCTTTTGCATGCGGTCACATAATAGTCAAGCACACCTTTCACCTTAAAGAAGGTTGATTTTTTTTTTACCTAACAAGCCAGGAGCTGCAGAAAGAGAGGCTGCTCTACGCTCATATGACAAAGGTTAGCTCAGCTTTGTGCAGCCTCTCTCCCTGCTGCTCCTCATTGCAGCTCCTGACTTGCTGGGTAATGACAGGGATAGAGGTTACTGTACTATGAGGTAAAATGAGGTCACAGCAGTGTAGCACTGCCTCTCTCCCTACAGCTCCTTTTAGCAGCAACTAGCTTGCTGGGTTATTGACAAGGAGAGAGGCTGCACTGTGCTGACGACTTAAAGCTGCATAGCACAGTCTCTCTCTGCAACTCTTAACTTGCTGGGTAATGACAGGGAGAAAGACTGCGCAAAGCTGTGGTAACCTTAATAACCTTAATAATTTAAGCATAGAGCAGTCTCACTCCGTGCAGCTCCTTGCTTGTTAAGTAAAGAAGAAGACGGTAGGTCAAGTTAGTGTAGTGTCAATCTATACCATCATAAGCCTGTATGCAACAAGGAGCTGCAGGGAGAGAAGCAGAGTTACAATGACATGAATCATCTACTGAGCACAGGCTTTCTCCCTGCAGCTCCCAGATGCACACTTTGGAAACGCTAGTCTAATATGTAGGGTTCCCTGGTGTTTGGAAATGGTTATACGCTTTTCTTCCATTCCATCTCCAAACTGAATTTACCTTCATCCAGTGCACTACCAGCATCCAGTTTTTAGTTCCTGCACCGAACCAACTCAGGCTCACCAAAGATCTAGCTAACATCATAGTGTGACCAGCCTAACAGGTCACTAGCTAGGAGCAACACCCATATCTTAAATCACCAGAAATGACAAAGCGTAGACATCTTATTGAATATGGACCATTAACTGTAGAAGTGGTCCATATTGATTGATATACAGTGAATGTAGAAGGTTCGGCTTTCTTTCGACAATAGGCTTGGTTCATAGTTACTCAACTCTCCCGAAACCTCTTTGTGGTAAAGGTTCTCTCCAGATAACTATCTTTAAAAGATACTCCAATGAGGAATTTCATCATAAACAGGAGACCGATTAAAAAAATAAATAAATAAAACTTATTTAAAGTATTAAGTAAAAAGTCATCTCAAATTTATACACCAGCAACACAACAAATCAACTTAAAATCAATAATAAAAGCAAATAACAAAACTTTCAATTTTCAAAAAAATTCCCCACTGGGTGATTTGACAAGGGACTAGATTTACTAAGCTGCGCAAAAGGAAAAATAGAGATGTTGCCCATAGCAACCAATCAGATTATAGCTTACATTCTCTAGTATGTATTAGGAAAGTGAGAACCTAAAATCTGATTGGTTGCTTTGAGCAGCGTCTCTACGTTTAATTTTCTGCAGTTTTTTATTTTTATTGTGTTTATAAATTTTCAAGCATACATTTTAATACTTATAACATTACAACAATTTCCCTCAACCTGCCCACCACCCTAAGAACAGTCTCACCCAAACAATAAAACCCTTGCTGGGGAACCAGTTTGAGAGCAATATCCTCACTCAACTCAGGATATCTTGGGAACCTTAAGCCAGATTCATACATTATAACATAACAAAATACAATACTACAATCTTAGATACTCTCTAGCAAACAGGAGGTCAAATAAGCTAAGATTATTTGACAAAGCAAAGAAATAACAGACATTATCACAATTAAAGGAGAGAATACACCAGTATACAGATAAAAAAAAACATAAGTGCAAATACACACTTTGGCACCACGATCCTACCTATTCCCACCACAAGGAAAAAGATAATCTAGACACGGAATAACAATGTATTTATACTTTATACTTATGCAGGGGTACCCTTAAAAGAGGTAAATAAATGTCCTTCCTTCCTCACTTCAAAATAGCTCTAATGGAGGGGGGAACAGCCCTAGAAGAGCAAGGACAAGAAGCAAAAAAAGCAGCCCTAAAAGAGCAAGGACAAAGCATAGCGTTCTCTGCGATGACAAGCTAAAACTCCAAAACATATTCATGAATTACCCTCCTCTGCAGGGAATAGGACCAGGGGAGATTCCAACCAGGGTGACCAAATTTTGTAGAAATGATCTAAGGTTTTACGCTTAAAATGTAGAAACTTTTTATGCTTTAGGGTAACATTAACTAACACAACCCAATTATGGAAAGAAGGACAGACCTGAGCTATCCACTTGTGCACAACTAATATCAAAGCAAGAGAAATGAGTATACTGACATATCTAGACACTGCTGAAGAATAATTCTCCTCCAGATTGATTTTGAAGAAGAATATCTTAGGGTCTAGAGATGATAGAGAGGGAAGCGTAGAACACGCAGCATTCCAAACCTCATTATAACATTTTTGGACACTCTCACATGCCCATGCCAGATGCCAGAAGTCAGCATCTCTTCTGTCACATTTTGAACACTTTGAGTCGTTCTGTAAGCCCATCCTAACCATTCTGAGAGGGGTAAGATAAGACCTGTGCAAGATAAACAGCTGTATTTGTTGGTATCTCGCAACGTATGTCGCTGACTTAGCACACGCTATAGCTTGCAGCCATTCCTCCTCCTGAAAAGGACCAGTATTAGCCTCCCACTTCTCCCTCAAAGCTGTACAGGAATGAGATAGACCTTTTATTGGCTGCCATATTTAATAGATTTAATAGATTAATTGTAGGGGAAGGGCAAAGTGGGGAGATCAGTCCCCCAAACTGTGCACTCAAAGCATGCCTCAACTGTAAGTATCTATAAGAGTTGACTTCACTCAGTTGGAACTCTTCCCGCAACCGAGCAAAGCTTTTAAGCCCTTCTTGTGAATAGAGCTGTCCTAAGGAGGTAACCCCCGCCCTACATCACAACTGACGGCCAGGATGTTTTTGTAGTTCAGTAAAGGAAGGATTGAACCAAATAGGTGTACCCGGGTCAAACATTTGGCTCTCTAAAGTTTATTAATTTCCCCAAATACACACAATGCCTGAGAAGCTAATGGAGAAGTTAATGGAGATACTGGAGAGGAGAAAGAATACCCCCACCTGAAAACCATATCAGGTCACCCAGTAGACCGTCACCAGTATCCACTAGCCATGGCAACAGCTGCAAAAAGTTGTGAAGCCATATAGTAGCCCCACAAGTTAGAGAAAACAAGGCCCCCTGATTGATTGTTCCTGCACAGAATGGAAAAAGACAGTTTATGGCGTTTACCCGCCCAGACAAAGGATAATAAATGCATATTTAAATACCGGAAATAAGACCTAGGAATTAATGCTGGGGAATGCTGAAGAATATAGTAAGTATAAGTATTTAGGTAATACAGCCATATTAATTAGATTGATTCGTCCCATGGGACTTAAAGGTAATTTACTCCAAGTTTGTGCTTTAACCTTAAACCATTTGGTGATGGGGTCCAGGTTTTGTTTGACAAAATCAGTCGCATCAGGAGTTACCCATACGCCCAGATATTTGAATCTCTTGGTGACCTGCAGAAGGCACGTGACAGGGACAGTATCCGCAGGGGACTCCCATACCATAAACAAATTGGACTTTTCCCAGTTGATCATCAATCCAGAGAATCTCCCAAAGAGCTTTACTGTTTCCAGGATTGAAGACAAAGGCTCTCCAGCGCCCACCAAGAACAGCAGCATGTCATCCACATACAACACTACTTTATAAACCCCTCTGCCGGCATAGAGGCCATGTATACTCTGACATGCACGTATGAGACACGCTAGCGGCTCAATTGCGAGGGCAAAGATTGTAGGGGAGAGTGGACATCCCTGCCTCGTGCCTCTGCCCAGCTGGAATGGCATTGTAGTACACCCATTAATACAAACTCTGGCTGCAGGGGAGGAATACAACAGCTGTATCCATTTACTAAAGCGGGGGCCAAAGTCAAGTCTACCCAAGACTTCCCACAGGTAGCCCCATTCCACCGAATCAAAAGTTTTAGTGGTGTCTGAGATTAGTTGTCATTAACTTACCAGGCATAAAGCCTGTTTGATCAGGATGTACAATAGAGGTAATTACCCTGTTCAGTCTGCAGGAGAGCAATTTGGCTAAAATCTTAATGTCACTAGATAACAAGGAAATAGGTCTATATGATTCTGGCAAGAGGGGGTCCTTCCCTGATTTATGTATACCAACTATCAAAGCCTCAGACATTGATGTTGGAAGGGATCCGAATTCAAATAAGGCCTCAAATGTATCCAGTAGTTTAGGGGCAAAGAAATTTTTTGAATAGTTCTGCAGGGAGGCCATCTATACCAAGGGCTTTATTATTATGGAGGGAGCAGATTACCGCCTCCACCTCCTCTGGGGAGAAGGGAGCCTCCAACATCTCCACCGCCTCCCCAGATAACTTGGGGAGAGGGATCTGGTCCAAATAGGCCTGCAGCTCCTTGTCAGAATAGTTGACCTTAGTCCTTCGTAGAATATATAGATTGGTAATAGTCAAAGAAAGCCTTGGCTATATCAGGGGATCTGTAATGTTTGACCTGATTAGTATCTAGAATATATCTATTCTCTTGGTCCCCCCTGGCCAAATATGCCAGATAAGCCCCCCCATATCTGTTTGGGAATACAATATGTGTCCATTAAACAGAAGTCTACGTTTAGATTTTTAAAACAAATAGTCTGTCCAAACCTTCTGGGCTCTCAACCAACTGATTCTGTCAGGCTCACTATGTAATCTAATGTATTCCGTCTCTCTCACTTCACACTCTCTCTCCATAGACATCTCCTCACTCATATAGAATTTTTTCTTCCTGGCCACATTAGCAATGAGGGCCCTCTGACCACCGTTTTAAAAGAGTCATGGAGTAAAGCAGGATTAGCAAACTCAGAATTATTGGCAAAAAATTCCTCCCGTTCCACCACCAGATCCATACCTTTACCGATCAGATCAAGCCAGTAAGGGTTAAATCACCAGAACTTGAGGTTATTATCATCTCTTATAGTTAGTCACAGTGCCTGATTCAGAGATTGAAAATAAGAATGTAAAGTTACACCTGGGCTAAACCATCTTGATTTAAGGGGAGTCAAATTTCATTTGTTGCAACAGTATTATAGTTAAAAGAAGATGTTTCCCAGCTCAAGTCTAATTAGCAGTTTAAAAGTGAAGCTGATCAGGTATCTGTGTGCAATAAGTAAAAGCAAAGCATTCTCCCTGCATGCATAGAATAAAATTAACTTGACTCCCCCTGAAATCAACATGGTTTTGCCCAGGTGTAACTTGAAGTTCTTATTTTCAGCCTCTGAATCAGGCCATATGTCTGTAAGGTATGTGTCCCTAAGATATATGGTCGATATTGTGTTGCAGTGTTTAGGATGAAATGGGAGTTGTATAGTGGAGACTACAATACTGCCTGTATTGTATAGCAGCGGCTATGATTTGCTTTCTTTTATTGTGTTTACAAGATTGTGTTTTATGATGCTTACATGGATACTATACTCTAGTAACTGTAATGACAAATCGTTAAACAGGTAGGCGCAAATTTAATGCCCAGGTGTAACTTTAAGTTCTTATTTTCAGCCTCTGAATCAGGCCCACATATATTGGCTGTAAGGACTCTCCGGGTTTACCTGTGGAGTACCGGAGTAGTCCAGGAGAGAAGAACAGGGTACTCCGGGTTTACCCGTTAAGTACCGGAGTGATCCTCAGGGGAGCCCCAATAGAGTGAGCGAACAAGCTTCCGTGGTCCGGAGTCTTACTGTTCAGGTGATCTTCACCAGAGCCCCTAGTGGTGGGGATGGGCTGGGCTGCCCCTGAAGGCGTGGTCGTCCCCCGTTGAACTTAAACTCGCTGGAAAGGAAATAAGAGACACCCCACCGTGGTCAACCAGAAACAGAGGAACAAATATAGTAGGAGAGAGCAGGATAGCTCAGAAGAGACTGAGCAGACAAAACTACACTAAACGAGAAACACGGCACTGAAGACTGAGTGGGTCACGAGACTGAACAGTACTAACTAGGGCTAACACTCACCAAACACACAGCGGAACCCCGAAGGGACACAAACACACTCAGGCAGGTAAAGATGGGATGACTGGGTAGGTTAATACAATCAGGGGGTAAGTCCCAAGAGAAGAGGCACACAGTAGGTAAGTGGGAGAGGTACTAGGCAGGAATGGAGGGCTCACAACGGTCAGATCACTAGGATAGCACAGGGCTAAACGCTAGGCACACAAGAAAGGGCAAGTCACAGAGCTGTCAGACAGAACTATAACCAGCACCCGTTATAAGATGGAGCTGGTATTTAAAGCAATGCTGGCCAATAGCAGGGGAGAAGGAGCGCACCATAGAGGTAATTGGCTAGCGTTCTGGTTGCTAGGATATGCGCTGGACGCTAGCCGCCAGGAGACCAGAAAGTGCGTCCCTGGCAACCATCAGACTGCAGGCTAGGAAGCAGAGAAGACGCGCGTAGGAGAAGCAGAGCGCCGGAAGGAGGGGGGAGCATGCTGGACGGGAGAGACGGCTGGAGCAGCACAAGAACGAGGAGAAGGTAAGAGGAAAGCCTGCCTGAGGTGCACCGTCCCGCAGCGCTTCCTAACATTGGCGAATGGTTGGGAGATATTGTATCGATTCTATCTGAGAGGCCAGGGATGTGGAGGTAAAAATGTAGTCAATGAGAGAGAGAGTGTGATACGTGGCAGACTGACATGAAAATAGGTGTTTATCTGACAATGCAATAGTGGCCATAAATCTGGCAAAAGGAGTGGGTGTGGGAGGACCCATTACTAAGGCTTCCTTTCAACGGTCTAACTCTTTGTCCAAGACATTATTGAAATCCCCCATGCAGACTGCGGGGGGTACCAGGAGAATCAGCCATAAATTCTGCAACTTTTTTTTTTAAAATGTCGCTACTAAAGGGATATAAACTGCCAAAATAAGAATGGGAGTCAAGTCAATCTTTCCGCCAATGAAAACATATCTCCCGTATGGGTCAGTCTTAATGTTGACTGGTTAAAATCTAACATGTTTGCCTATAACTATAGACACCCCTCTGAAGTTACTAGCATGCGCCGACCCACCTTTTTTTGAGTGCTAGTAGACGTTCCCCAAGTAAATGAGTCTCAACTAAACCAACAATGTCTGCTTTTTGTTTAAGGACCTCAGACAGAACAAGAGAATGCTTGACCTTATCGTTTAAGCCCCTTGTGTTCCATGAGAGAAATTTCAAAGAGTGCAACGTTTTATAGTACAAGAAAATATAAAATAGCATTGCAACACCATTATATTGAATGAAACCACATCAATGACATCGTAAAGCATAGTTCCCAGCAACCTAGAAAGTTAGACTAGGGCACCCCCGCAACTATCAAACAGTGAATTACCCAAACCAACCCCAACCCACCATGTATTACATCCCAAACATGCCTAATACCTGATCCCTAACATATTAAACTTACTATACTAAACTACTCACCACCCTCGAGAGCTGATTAGATAAGCCCCACATAAGAGGGCAGCTCCCACATATGGTAACCCAGAACATATCAACAAACATGTTAACATAACATAACGCAATATGTCAAAGTGGCAATTACTGCAACAGCTGGCAATTACTGAGATAGATAGGTCATTTTTCTACAGTTTAGTAAATTTAGCCCTAGGACTTGTTAATCCAAGGTGAAAAAAGTTTTGTCTTTATTAAGTGTGAAAAGTTAAATTACATGCATGCATGGGCTTCAGTCAAACAAGCAAGACTGAGACCACCAATAATGTATTTATTTTATTGATTTATTAACTGGTTTATATATAGAGCCATCAAATTGCATAGCACTTTACAATAAATAATAATGACTAGAATTGATTCTATTTTACTGGGCAGAATAGCAGATCACATGACTTAAGAAAAAAGTTGATTTAAACAATACATGTTTTAGGAAACAAAACCTTGCTCAGTTGTCTTTGCTTTGCTCATCATTGTGAACATCAGTGTTTAAGGATAAAAACTAGCCTACATGTACATTAACTTCCTTCTACGTTTAACCCAAAACTGCAGACTGATTTGTGCTTGCTAAGAATCATTGAGGGTTGTGTGTTCTGACGAATACCTTCCCCACCCATCAGAATAAATCTCAGTTTATTTAAAACCTGAACAGACATTTTGCTTTGCATGGTGAACGCCAGTATTTAAGGATAAAAACCTGCTCGTATATAGGTTATTAACTTTTTCATGTACAATTATTTTTGCGGACTGACTTGTGGGTGTTGCATGTTCTGAGTAATATCTATGCCAGAGAATTGTTTTTGATGTTGTGTGCTATAGCTTTGATTGTTTTTTTGTTTTGTACTTTTAACAAAACTTCTCTCAAACTTTTCATTGTTGTTAGTCAGTAAGAACGACTTTGGGTTAATCTGTTTTTTTGCAAGTTTTGTTTATTTCTTTAGAAAAAGAATATGATAAAAATATAAAATTAAGCTATAACCTTCTGCATAAGTGAAACTGAATATTTAGATGAATGTCTAATGTCACATCATTGGGGTTTATGCAGTAGGTGGCAGTTTGTCCATATAATCAGCTTGTTGCCTGATTCATTGATGCATGGTAAAGCACAAAATGCGTCGGTAACTTTGAGAAAGAGCTGGGCAGTGAATACTAGTAAAACTGCTTATTGCTGTGTATATATTGAATTTGTTTATGATTTTATCTTGTTTGATTGTTAGTGCTATTTTGTCTTAGTAAAGCTAAGCTGTTTCCAAAACTCAGTTACTAGTCTTATTAACATATGCAGAAGTGCTACGGGTGTCCTGCAATATCCGACTGAGAAAACCTCCCTGCCTCTGCCCCAATTGTGACAAAACTGTTCCGAATGGCACAGAAAGAGAGGGCCCAGAGTGCAAGACTGTTCTGCCACAAGCTGTACAGTTGAAAGATATGAAATAGCATTACATCTCGCAGAAACGGACAATTGTGAAAAGTTAGAGGCTAAACAACTGGCCGTGCACTGGGGCCTGTGATGACTGGGAGTGTCTGTCGCATTAGAGACCAGTCCCTGCCAGGGTTCAGTTGGTGAATCTGTGAATGCAGGGTATAGTTACAGTGAAGGTCTCATGACATGACGTCATCACATCTTTGGACAATGTCAAAGAGACTGAAAAGTCTTTTTTTTTTCATTTTTTTTTTTTTACAAAGTTTTGCTGGTGTTTAGCAGGTTCTTTGTGGATTTTTTAAATATTTTACCATTGAAAGATCTTCCGTCATAATGCCAGCATAATCGCTTTTACCACCACTGGGTGACCCAAATTTGACCACCGTTCATTGGGGTATATTTACAAAAAGCTCATTTTAAAAAATCGCCTCAAATCGCGTGAATTTTCTGTGAATATCAAATCTCCATATTCACTAAAGCTAAACTCACTTGAAGTTAGGCCTCTGGAAAATCGTAGACCAAAAATTCGCCATTGAGATTTTTTTAATGTTACACATACAACTCGCTATATTTACAAAGGTCACTTTCACGAACTTGCATGAAAATCGCCATTAAATAGCCGTTTAGCAGTTCGCCCTTGCCTGAAAATTCACCATGCGAGCCAGAAAAACACGTCAATCTATTTGACATGTGTTTTTCTGTGTGTCAAATCCGACCGCTTCTTCTTCAGCCTTTTATATTAATGATGATGTCAGAGGAGCGTCACGGAAGAAGATGAACCTGTCTGCGTGTCAAGTACCGAAGAGGCGGAGGAGCAGAACAGAACACCGGGGATGACACTTCTATCAACCGGAGGACAGTCTCCAAGCAACTTCAGAAGATTCTATTCATCAAGCAACTCTTCCCAAGACTGTTGATGGCAAACTGTGAGTGACAAAAATTTGTATTAGTTTTTTACACCACACAGTACGTTGCATACATTTAGTATAGGACACGGTGGTCACTGGAGGTAAGTGCACACATTAGCGGGAAATATTAGTCAGGGAAAATGTTTATTTCACATAGACACTTATAGTAATGTATAACTTTATGTTTATAACAGACTGTTTTTTTTTGTTACACACACCACACACAGCGCAGCATGGTTAGAAGTCTTACCATGCTGATGCTGATATTACTACAAGGCTAAGCAATACTTAGCCTTGTAGTTCTATCAGCACAGCATGGCTAAGGCTTTAATGCTGCACTTGTTTTTTTTTTTTTTTTAAACATCTATAGAAAAGCACCGCGATTTACCCCTTGCAAAATTGATGCAACTCGCGGGTGTTTTAAAAAATCGCAAATAACTTGCAGCTAAGTGAATTCATGCTGCAAATCGCCATAAAATCGCGGCGAGACGATTTTAATTGTAATCGTGGGTAAAATTTGCGCTTTGTAAATATTCCCCATAGTGTACTGTTTCATGTTGTAAAAAATTAGCATTTATGTGTTTACGTTTTTTTTTTGCATTTACATTTTTGTACTGAGCTACAAAAACAGTTTTGATATAATACAGAATTTATTGAGGACAATATTTATTTTCTTTTATATATGTTGTGTTTCATTATTACTTTTATATACAATGTAACAAAATGTATTATTATTTATAGGGACTGTTGACAATACTAAAATAGTTTTTTTGCCCAACCATGAGAGATTCTAAGAACCTATTCAGGAAAATTTTAAACATTCTTATACTCTAATTAGTAATAACTCTGGCCATTGCCCATAATAAACCTAACTAATATTCAGGTTGGCAACAGAAAGCAGTCAATTTGTTACAGAGGCCCGGATTCACAACCGCTGACATATTACACATATATCCTTAAATTACCGAATAATAGCTACTATGCATGCGTAGTAAGTAGTAACTATTTTACGTAATCTACTAAGTTACTAAGCATGCATAGTTTTTATCAGTAATTTAAGGACGGATGTATAATACGTCCACGGTTGTGAATCCGGGCCAGTAGCTCCACACAACAAATGCAGTGTGCCTCCATACTGTATATATACTCTTGCATGTTAAGGCGGGTACTTACTGGGGTTTTTTCAACAGATAATATTTCCAATCGCACAATCAAAAGACTGTTTCACCAGATATCTTACTAGTGTGTACTGTCCAAAGATGCTCAAAAATAAACTCCAATATGCCAGAACAACAATGGAAAAATATATTTAACTTTTTGCAAGTGTGTACTGTGTCTATCAGGAGATCTTTGGACAGTACACACTGGTAAGATATCTGGTGAAACAGTCTATTGATTGTGTGATTGGAAAGATTATCTGCTGGAAAGCCCCAGTGTGTGCCCTGCTTTACTGTGCAGACTGATACCCCTTTCACATTACCACCAAATACCCGGAATTTTCATCAAAAACCCGGCATTTTGCAAAAACCCGGGTTTTTGGTGATGATGTGAAACCGCCACTTCCGGGAGACCCGGGTCGAGAGACCCGGGACTTCAATACGGGAAAAAAAGAAGGGTTTTTCCCGTGTTCAACCTGGGAAGGGTGGGTTCTTAAAATGCGGCCAGTTTCTTTTGAACACGGGTTTTTCTTTCTGGAACTTGATTGGATGCTTATCTGGTGCTGGCCATCAAAAGCCAATCAAAGCCACTATCTGGAATGATTGACACTTTACTTTAAAGGCAGACACGGGTTATTTGGTGGTAATATGAAAAGGAAAGACCCGGGAAATTCCCGGGTTTTTGGGTGGACTTATAACGCGGTTTTGAAAATGACACGGCAATGCTGCCAGAAAAAACTCGGGTACAAAATACCGGGTTTTTCAAAGGTGGTGATGTGAAAGCGGTATAAGAGAGAACAATCTAACAATTGTATTCCACGTAATTAGTCAACTGACTTATTAAACTATGTTACCAATATTACCACCAGATTTTCTCTTTTTAGGTATGTGAAAAGGTTTTATCTGTTGTAGAATATATTGCTTTGAGATAAAAATTTTCATGAAAAATATCACAGATAAAACCAATACTGGATCATAATAGCCACTAGTCCATTTCTCTGTGTTTCCTTCTACAGGTGAATATGATCTCAAAATACTTGAAGAGACCGAGCAGAGGATTTTTGTGTCCAAGATCATCATGCATCCAAAATATGATGCTCAGATTACAGATAATGACATTGCCTTGCTACGTCTAAACATCCCAGCTGTGTATAACAAGTATGTTTTGCCCATCTGTCTGCCAAGTCATGGACTTGCTAAAACTAATTTAACTGTGACAGGCACAGAAACCGTAATAACTGGCTGGGGCAGCCAAGATGGATCATTAAGCAACCAGACTAGAATACTCAGCTTCATACAGGTCCCAATAGTTCCCCAGGCTAATTGCTCTGAAGTCATGCAGAACCCTGTGTCTAGTAATATGTTCTGTGCTGGAAGGCTGGGAGACAATCAGGATGCTTGCAATAGAGACAGTGGGGGGCCCATGGTAACTCAGTTTGGTGACACCTGGTTTCTTGTTGGATTAGTGAGCTGGGGCGAGGGATGTGGACGATTACATAATTTTGGAGTATACACAAAGGTTGATTGTTACCTAAACTGGATCAGTCAGCAAATAGCAAACTATTAAGATGAAGTAAGTTAAATCAAATACAATAAACACTGATATCTGATTATTCCTGTCACATGGCAATAAAAATAAATGATTATACCACTCATGAAACTATGGTAAATTTTACTATAACAAACAAACCAGAAATGTCCAGTTTGTCATTTTATAGTGAAAACTTTTATTAAAATAAAAATTGTATTTAAAGCAATTAATCTACGCAATTAATATATTTAAAAGATATTTTTTTCTCTATCTGGCTGTAAAGTGCCCCTTTCTGAATTCATATAATGAGTTGTATTCATTACTGGACGTATTCTGTATAAATCTCAAGATTACCTGTGCTGCACTTTCTCATAGTACATATAGGGCCAGATTTACTAAACTGCAGGATTGGAAAAGTGGAGATGTTGCCCATAGCAACCAATCAGATTTTATTTTATATATATTTTTATTGAAGCATAAGAACAGCAACATCATTGTACAACCAACCTTGTAACAGAATCATATAACTGCAGAGGTACAAGTGATGCATTGCAACATACATGGAGATGGGTACATTACATAATTTGAAACATAGCAATACATTCCCAATGGGAGTCTCTCCATTAGATCAAGGATTGTCATAGCCTTTACCTAAAGTAAAACCAGGTAGGAAAGGATTGGGGAGGGGGGGGGGTTTCTGGGCCTATATCTCTCAACCTAGGGCTAGTTATAAAGTGATCCAACATTCTTGGTACTTTAGAGTCAGGATGTTGCTTTAAGAAGGCTAGCTTGCCAGCAAAGTAGATCCTCAGTAAACTGGTATCTCGCCATATGCCGCATTTAGTCTCAACCTACCTTTCACCTTCTGGAAATATTCATAAGGTGGATTATCATGGATATGTGGGACGAGCCCGATCACAATTATTATTCGATATAGTCTTATACGACTCTTTAGTCTTAAATTCAAACCAATAAAACCAGGTGTTCCTATGTTTCTCATATGTTTGGTCAATATTGGATTAAATCTCATCCATGGCTGCGTAATAATCGATTTTATGGAACCAGCTACGTATAGTGGGAGGGGAAGTGGAACGCCAGAGAGAGGGGATCACCGCTTTGGCAGCAAGATTTAGAAAGCTCAAAAGTGAACCTTTAAATAAGGAGGGGGGGATCAATTTAGAAGCCAAAATAGAGGGTCATCGAGGACCGGCTGCCTTAAGATTTCCTCCGCCAGTCCTACCACCGAGTTCCAGAAACCCCGCAGTGATGAGCACTCCCACCAAATATGAAATAGAGACCCCCTATCAACCCCACATCGCCAACACAAATCACCCAAGGTCGGGTACATTCTGGAGAGTGTAACTGGGCAGCGATACCACCTACTCAGTAATTTACAGTTTCTTTCAATCGAGTCGGTAGTGCTGATACAGGGAGCGCTGGAAGATTTCCTTCCATTTCTGTGTGATAGATTGTTGAAGGTCCCGTTCCCAGCCCTTTGTAATGGTGGCGGTGTGGGTATGGTCTCTCGCAGGAGCAGCTTATAAAAACGTGAGATCGTATGCGATGGTCTCTCCGTTGATTGGCATAATAATTTGAAAGGGGATTTAGGGCGAGAAAGCACCAGGAGGCACGCTGGGCTCTGGATGTAGTGTCGGAGTTGCAAATAAACCCAAAAATCAGAATGAGATAATGCATATTGCTCTCGCAATGAGTCAAAGGTGCAAATCTTTCCGTTCTGTATCAGCTGACCTATCCTGAACAATCCTGCAGACCGCCATGTACTCAAAGTGGATGACTCCAGTCCAGGGATAAATTGGGGATTTGCAATAAAAGATTGTAAAGTAGAAGGGGAAGGGGCGACCCCCGGTAGCTCTCTTAGTTTGCTCCAGGACCTCAATGTTGGGGTTATTGTGGGGTGGTCTAGTTTTGGTAAAGGGGTTATCCAGGGGGCCAATGCTGCCGGAACTCCTAGTGACTCAGATTCAATGTCTATCCACTGTTTTGAAGCTGGACTTATGGACAAGTCAAGAATTCTATTTAGCACGGAGGCCTGATAATATAATTTAATGTGGGGAAGTTGAAGTCCCCCGTCCTGCTTTTCCAGACTCAATGTCTCCAGTTTAAGTCTAGGTCTCCAGCTGTTCCAAATGAAATTTCTAATAATATTTTGGATCATTATGAACCACTGATTTGGGATCTGAACTGGAAGTGTTTGCAGATAGTATAAGATTTTTGGGAGAGTCATCATTTTGATAATACTAACGGCGAACCAATCAGATTTTAGCTGACATTCTCTAGTACATTTCCTTTCCAGCAGCTTAGGGCCCCATGAGTGGTCATTCCAGCTATCCATCCAGTGTTGCCATCAGACACCAGTCTGGACATTCAGCCAGGGCTCTCCTAACCAGTGGCGCACCCAAAAACCCCCTTTCAGAAACTGAATGACAAAAAAAAATATTTAGTGCACCGTGTGCACACTGTGTATAGGATAGGCACATTCCTCTTTAAACACCAGCAGCAGCCAGCACAGACATATGATGGAGGACAGAGACTGTGCCTATCCTAACACACACAGAGTAGTCGGCAATATGCTGTGTATATTACCATCGGCACACACACTGTCTCTGTGACACCTGTCTGCCCCAATATTGACTGCTCCTATTGCAATAGCTGTGCACCTGCCTGTGATTCTATGTGATAGGCAGCGCAACAGCAACTGGAGAATTGTGAATGAGGTAAGCTTTATTTTAACTGTCCCTGTGTATGTGTGGGGTGGCGTGTGTAAGGTATGTATGTGCTGTATGTATGGATATCTCTCTCTCTCATACTATACTATAATATTTATAGGGTATATTAGGAGGAAATAGCACATACTATAATATTTATAGGGTATATTAGGGGTAAGAAAATAGCACATACTATAATATTTATAGAGTATCTTAGGAGTAATGAAATAGCACATAATATAATATTTATAGAGTATCTTAGGAGTGGGGAAAGAGCACCTACTATTATATTTATAGGGTATCTTAGGAGAAAGGAAATTGCACATACTATAATATTTATAGGGTATCTTACAGTGGTGCACCCAGGGGGGGTTTCTGGTTGCTCAGAAACCCCTCCAGATTGAAATATTTTTTTTAAAAAAATGAGCAAAAAAAGAGCGAAAAGTTAAAAAGGGGGCGTGGCTTCGTGGTGCCGAGAAAGGGGCGTGGCTTATCGGTCATGTGATCCGGACTGACATGGAGGAAGATGGTCTTCCAATAGGAAAGCAGGTGGGAATGGTAAATG